>VMDO01025123.1:0-7500 GCA_007922755.1 Pedetes capensis | reverse complement strand
GAAAACCTAATTCAGGATAGTTGTTTTTAAAAAGAAGTAGCTAAATTTGAACAATGATCATGTTTCTTAATAAATACATTTTGTACCAGCAATAAAATTTTTATAGAGAATTCTCTTCCACTATTAAATTTCCTGTGTGTTATAAGCTAAGGCAGAGAGTGATTTTTATAAAAAAAATTACTGCACAACATTGGTAGTTTGCTGAAGTGCAAATTATCATAATTCAACAAGTTAACTGACGCTTGGAGCTCCAGGGCTTGCCTTCTATAGTCCTCTGAGATTAGGGGCCATCTGTGGCATCTGAGGGCAGCCTCTATTCAGGTCCTTCTTTGAAGACCACCAGAACTGCAGGAACCTTTGGAGTCATCTCTCACCTTTAAACCCCTTTCCCAGTGATAATCAATCTGGTGTGATTGATACTCTGTAATTTACCATTTTAATTAAAAGTATTTTGGATCAGTATATTTTAAGTAATTCATTTAAGGTTTATGTAATGCATATTTAATAAGAACAATTTAAAATAGATTTAAACTTAGCCTGTTCAACAAGTAACACACTATTTGATGTACATGAATGTTCACAAATTATTAACTCAGAAAAACTGTTAATCAAGTAAATATAGTAAGTAATCCTTTAAAAACAAACAAACAAACAAAGATGTTGAGCATGGTAGCACACACCTGTAATCCCAGTGCCTCGGGAGGCAGAGGCAGGAGGATCTCAAGTTTGAGAACAGAGTAAAAAAAAATGAGCTGGGGGTGAAGCTCAGTGAAGCAGGGGGTGAAGTACAGCATTTGCAAAGCGGGTGTTCAATCCTTAGTACTGCAAAAAAAACAATGACAACAACAACAACAACAACAACAAAAGATGCTTGTGGGAACAGAAATAACAGAATTAATGTAATATACATTAATAGTGCTTACTCTTCATGATAGAATTGTAGGCAACATTTGCTGTTTTCTTCATGGTTTGCTTCAACAATTGTATTATCTGTTGTAAAGTGAACAAATATGTTTTGCAAACAGGTAAAAAGGTGGATGCTCCCCCCCAATTAAAACAAAATAATTTGTTGTTAAGCAGCAGGAGAGATTGCATTACATCTAATTAAGGGGATTAGGAAAAGCTGTATAGAAGATGTTGTACATGAAATGAACCCCAACATACATGCAAGAATTGGCCAGGTGTGAAAAAGAAGGTTAATTCCAAAGAAAAGAACAAAAGAAGGGAAATGTAAAGGTATAAATGTTTGAAATTTAGAGCACAATACATGTGAAGTTCAATTTCTGTGAAGTGCAGGGAATAGTTTCCTGTGTCAAGATCAGAAAGAAACTGAGGTATAAAAATTTGGGCATTGTTTGAAATCGAGCAAATGTTAATAAAACTCCTATAGATTAGATCATTTGTAGTCTAAAAAAATAAGTTATAAGCCAGGAACTGAGGTGCACACCTGTAATCCCAACAATTCAGGAGGCTAAAACAAGAGGATCACAGGTTTTAGGCCAGAGGCAGGCTACCCAAGGTTGGAGACATTGCCGCAAAATTAAAAAAATTAAAAAGGTGCTGAAAGTGAAGCTTAGTGGCAGAGCATTTGCCTAACATGCACAAGGCCCTGGGTTCAATCCACCTGTACTGGAAAAAAAAAAAGGAAAAAGGAAAAGGAAAACCTGACCTATAGCCAAATAAGTTAAAGAAATGCTTTATATTTTACCCTCTTTCAGAATTTCCCAATGTACTTTAGAACACTTTAGTATATTAATAGCCTTGTGAAATCATATCTTTAATAACAAAAACCCAATCATATATGGCATTGTTTAACTCAGTATTTGTGTATGAATCAAAACATTATTTTTCAATGCCATCTTAAGAAAGGCATGAAGAACAGATGAACTTTATTTAATAAAGGAAAGGAAATGGAGAGGAGGTTCAGAGTATGGGAGTCCTGTCCCTGCAGGAAAATAAAAAATGAAACATTTCAAGATTTAGGAATCCAAGAAGCAGGATTTTGGAAAGGAGACTGCAAAAGGAAAGTACAAAACACAGGCTTTCTCTTCCAATCCTGCCTGGGCTGATCTGATCCACAAAATCATTATCCAAAGGTTTGGTGCCTAGGAACCTACCGAGGATACTTCTGAAATAATATATAATGGGGGGTTGCAAAGCAATGAGTCTAGAGAGAAACTGCAAAGATTCCATCCTCAGCCTAACCTATCATTTATTATCACTTGATAAGGACAAGGTAGGAAAGAAAGTCAACAACTTTCCCACTGCTAGCTGTACTTACTCTTTATGTCATTACCTTTATTTGCATGGCAGTTTTCATACATATGGCTTTATGTTATGTAAACATAAGAACATCATTGAACCAGGTACAGTAGATGTCCCCATTTTACTGAGGAAGTTTACCAACGTTGAGACTGCAACAAGCACAGTCCCAAGGAGACCTCTGTCATAATGACCACAGAGCCTCAATGCAGATCACAATTGCTGGAAACATTTACTACCTATAATCAATAAAAACTAGCAAGTGTAAATACACAATGTAGAAATACAGACTTAAGTGCTAGCAAATAGATATATTACTTAAACAAGTAGCAGTGTTTAACTGTAAAATGAGAATGCCTGAATTACACATATAAACCATTGAGAAACAATTACAAAAACTATGGGAAGTTTGGCACACAAGGGGAATAATAGAAAAATAAGCATGCATCCATCACATCAAAACCATTTGATTTTTAAAATATGCTTACAATGGGCACTGTGGTGCATCCCTGTTATCCCATCAAGTTGGAGGCTGAGGTAGGAGGATTACAAATTCGAGGCCAGAGTCAGTCTGAGCAATTTAACAGGACTCTGTCTCAAAAAGTAAAAAAAGGGATTGATGGGTACAGCTCAGTAGTAGAGTGCTTGATTGCCTAACATACCTAAGTCCCTGGATTCAATCCCTAGTGCTGCAATAAAACAAAACAAAATAATATAAAATGTGTTATAGTTTACATAACAAAAGACATACTAAGAAGGACTACTCTATAATAACCTCAAATTATGGAAACACAATGTTTCAGTGTTATACATTACAACAAGTGCCAATATTGTAACAAATTCATTTAACTTATTTCTCATTATATGGCTCAATAGGGTCAAATCTGTATGAGACAAAAGGGAGACCGGGTGATGTGGGAAACATGTTTGACTCTTGTATCCCATGCAGTGTCCTTCTGTAAAGGTAAACAGCAATTTATCAACTTAAAATGTAAATAAAGGTACAGGATAGGTCCTCAAAGCTTCCTTGTTGAACTTCCAAGGGAAAAGAAATTGAAGCAATATTTTGCCTAAGTTATGGGGGAAAAGAGTTTAGAGTTTGAACTCTGATTTGTTAAATTGTTAGACAATTGCTCATTATTCCACAGAAATTATGAAGCTGAATTGCAGCCAGTTAAGAACCAAATTTTGCCAAATCCACTTCTAAAATATTATATGTCCTAAACTAGGAAAAGTGGCTATAATGTAGAAACACTCTGGTAATGCTTGAAGACAGGAAAGTAAAATTTATTAGGCCTCATCATAAGCATATTTTGCAATAATTTTATAAGGGGCCCACTACCGTTTAAAGGGCACGTTAGGCTGGAAATAATTATCTAACTTCAGGTATCTGTGACAAAGAAAATGGAAAGCTCTCCAGAGCTAAAATAAGACTCAGATCTGTGGATTTTTATCTAAACTCTAGTTGAATGAGTGTGCATGTGTGCCCCTACACATGTGAATGTGAAGAGACAGAAAGAGAGATGGAGAGAGGGGAAGAAAAAGGGATTCGGAACAAGAAACATGATTTGAAAAATTGGTGGGGATGATACAGATAATTATATTTGGTTTCCTTTAAAACACTAACAAAAGTCAGTTCAGAAATATATCTAACAGATCACACCTTACTCTTAAACTCACTCTAACAATACTTGAAAATAATTTGTTAAGCCATAATATTGAAGTATCCATTTTTGTCTTTCATAGAATCTCATGAGGTTTTAAAAACTCATTAGCTTCTAAAGTTGCACTAAATCTGGAGGTTCACTAATAAAATAAAATTCTCTTGTGTTTAACTAGCAAATTGTACTTGATAATTGGTTCTTTGTAAATTGTACTTTGATGGACCTTGTCCACAGATTATTTGATGTAGAAGGGATGTGTGTGTGTTTACACACACACACACACACACACACATAAAATTTTAAAGTCCATTGTTTATATATTAACACTGTGAAGTTGCTAAAATATTGTTTCTCCAACATAGTAACTTTTAAAATAAAATAGGACTATACAGAACTCAAACTTGCCTGTATTAAAGTATGTCTTTTGAATATTTGACTGCCAAGTACTTCCTCTCTTGATTTATGTTTTGGGCAATTTAGATCTTCAATATTTTGATAAAGAGCTAAGTCCAATGGACTCAATTTCCTTGAATGAAGTGAACCTGACCAGATTCTCCCTGGGACATATCTAATTCTCTCATGAAACCTAAAGGTGATTCCTGGGAAATTCACAAATTTCATTGACCTGGAAGGAATAAAGTTGTACTTTTTCTATTACAGAAAAATTTGATATGGTCAAGACACAATCCTCACTCATCTGGAAAGTTCGACTTTTCAACCTGACTGACAGATAAATAGGTCACTTTGGCTTTTTACTTTCTTAACATGCATTCTGTTTTAGCTTGACTAATTTATATGAACTTACCACCCAATAGTCTTGTGAATAGGTTTATGAAAATTAGAATCTTCTTATTATGAAAAGGGATAGTAGGTTCCTCTAGAATGTGGACATACAACAAAATTCATTTTCCTAATTTCCAATGATTTAAGGAAATTCATTTGGAATGAACACTGAAGCAAATGAGAAAATCCTGTATTTAGAAAAAATCTGATAGGATTATCTTTTCTCAGTAATATATACAAATATTTAAATTTTAATTGTTACATATGCACATATATAAATGCATTCACATAAGCAGTTATATACATACATACAATAATAAAAAGTACATTCCCTGATTTATTGTCCATCAAATGTTTACTTTTTAACAGTGGTAATTGCAAAGCTTTGTTAGAGGAAGTGATGAGGAAACAGAGACATTTGTTTCCTGGGTGTGATGGGAGTAGCAGGTGTAAATTGGGAAAGGGAGGCTGAGGAGGTGGCGATATCTGATATATATATTGAATTCAATTGAACAAGAAGTCACTGAATACCATCCATATTCAGAGTATCAATAAGCTTCACTATTGTGTAATCTATGAAGGTGATAATAGAAAGAGTGGCTATCCAAAAATACTCAGGAGAATAAACAAATCATTCTTGACATTTAAGAGGATGTAGTTTTGCCTATTTAAGACCAAAATATGTTAACTTTCATCTATTCCTTTCAAAAATACAAATGAAAGTTAAGATTTTGGTTGTTATTACAAACATACTATCCTGTAATTAAAGTGATGCTTTTAGGCTTTACAGATAGATTCAGAAGTATTTGGCTTTAACACCTGAGCACAAATATCAAAAGTACAGTGCTAGGAGTTATCAGGTAAGATATGGCCTGAAGGAAGAGACCAAGTCAGGTCTGTGGCTGTAAGAATCTTTCTTAAGATTCCTAAAAGGTTTAAGGTGATATTTCATAGATCTTGTCAGCTGGATAAAATGGTTTCTAGGAGTTTTAATTCCATTGTATTAAAGCAGCCTGACATGCCAAATGTAGCATTAACTAAATCTAGATAAAGAAAAAAGAACTGTGGGTATAGTTTTAGCATATGGAGTGAAATGGATTCAAATATATTGAAAATCCAGCTTTTGAGACATCTCTCAGCAAAAGAGACAGGGTGTTTATAATGGCAAGACTGACTTATGGTATTTATAATGTAGAAAAGGTCTCTGGGCTCCCAATTTTCTATGGGCAGGAAGATGGTTGGAAGACAGTTGCTCAAAGGGTATATTCTCCAATGACCTTTTCAGAAGAAGTAATGAAAAACGAGGCCATCCCAGAGGGCAGAGACAAGAGGCAAGGAGAATAATGGACTGAGACACTATTCAGAGCCAGGCAGCAGGATTGGGATATACCTACGGAATATTCACCACCCTGCAAGCAGGAAAAGCTGGCAATATCTGACCACTGGATTTTGGAACCGCTAAGGACTCATGTCTGTTTTGTGCCTCACAATCTTCTTTTTCAAATGCTAAAGTGTATATGCTTATGGTTATCTTCTTTTCTGTTTTATTACTATGTGTTAGGTGATTATAGATAATGTCCCTAAATTCAAGAAAAGAGGGGAAAATATCAGAAAAATGGCAGTGGTTCAGAGTCGATGGGACACTCAGTCAGTCTGAATTATGCATACATGGAGCTCTGGAAGAATAGAGGAAAAATGGCACAGAAACAAGTTCTAGAGAAATAATGCAAGTAAAATTGTTACACTTGGTGAAAAATATTGACTGATAGATCCAAGGAATTCATCCACTCACATACAGAGCAGAAAAAAATACAAAGACTACTCCCAGACCATGAGAGTCAAATTGCTAAGAAAGAGAGAGAAAGAGAGAGAGAGAGAGAGAGAGAGAGAAATAATGAAATCATTCAAAGCTTAAAAGAGACATCACATAATGGGAAACAATACCAATGATGTTTGACTTACCAGAATGTATAGGGGTCAGAAGACAATGAAGAAACTTAGAATTGTGAAAGATGTGATACAATATGAAAGATCAGATATGTTGTTGTTGTTGTTGTTAGGTGCCGTCGAGTTGGTATCCGACTCATAGCGACCCTACATACAACAGGGGAAACACTATTGTCAGTGCTTCTCTGCTGTTCATAGGGTTTTCAATGGCGGATTGATTTTGGGGAGTGGGTTGCCAGGTCCTTCTCCCAGATCAGTTATAGGATACTTCAAATGTCAACCCAGATTATTATATAGGGATAAAATGCTTCCACTTCTTAACACATGTTGTTTGTGTTGTTGTTATGTGCAGTCAAGTCTTGTCTGACTCACTGTGACCCTCACAGAGTTTTCTACGGCATATTATTTAAATGGCTGATTGTTTCAGGATTGTTTTGGGAGTGGATTGCTATGTCCTTCTCCCATTTTTGTAGTATTGGAGATTGAATGTAGGTCCCCAGAGAATGCCAAAGGAATATTCTTCCAGCTGAAGGGGACAAATGTCAGAGGAAACCTGGACCTATACAAAGTAGCAAAGAGCATAAGAAATCCTAAGTAAATGAGAAAATATTGTGTTTCTTTTTATTCTTGAAATTTCCTTAAAAGACTTTTTAAAGCAAGACCAATCATATTTTAAGTTTTAATTCATAATGCAAGAGAGTAAAAAGCAACAAAGGAAAGGAAAGTGAAGAGAATTATACTCATTAAAATATTACATTATGCACAGTGAAATATAAATTTGTATATAGAAGTGGAAGCTGAGAGACTTTGGAATATAAAATGATATAATATTAACACTAAGTAG
>VMDO01025122.1:0-28702 GCA_007922755.1 Pedetes capensis | reverse complement strand
GAGTGCTCCTTGGAAGCAAAAATGGCCAAACTGTGTCTTACATATTTCGGACATGTAGTCAGGAGAGAACAATCCCTGGAGAAGGACATCATGTTTGGAAGAGTGGCAGGTCAACGGAAAAGAGGAAAACCCTCCACCAGATGGATTAACACAGTGTCTGCAACAATGGGCTTAAACATAAATAAGATGGTTTGCCTGGAACAGAATCGGCAAGTGTTTCGATCTGCTGTACATAGGGTCGCTATGAGTCGGACTCTACTCGACGGCACCTAACAACAACAACAAGAGGTAAGGTGTCTGGTCTCATTTTCATATAGACTATTCTTCTAAAAAAATGAAGGAAAGAGTCCCACTTAGTTCATAATACAAGCAATTTCACAGGAGTGGGAAACTTTGCATCATTTTCAATCAATCCTGTATCCTCCTTTGCTGGTACATATTTGCATGGCATTTCCTACACAGAAATTTATCCCATTATACTAGACTTTATGCATGAACATTTTTATGGCTTACTCTAACATGTTTCTCTTCAAATAAATTATATGTATAAATTGAAACTGATTTTTCAATTTCTGTAAAGCTCTACATGTTAATACAATTCCTTAGTATTGAATTGCTATACAATTACCATGAGTGCACAATTGACTAAAATAGTAAAAATAAAAGTTTACTGGGAATGCATTTCTTGATAAGATGGATAAGTCTTATAAAATCCATGTATTCACAAATGAATATGACTTACTCCTAGAATAAAGCAAGGTATGCTGTAAGCATCATATTGTCACAGAATAATTGAAATTTCCAGGTCTAATAAGACCCAATATTAAGTAAATAATGTCACTCAAAACTCTATGTATTTCTGTTAAAAGTCTTGAGGGTTGAGGGGAATGGAATCTATGTTAAATCTGACCTTAGCCTGTGGTACCTCTTTACTGTTGATAAAATGATGTATCACTATGCCAATCAGTCAACAAAGTGCAATAATAGTTTAAATATGTGTGTATTGTCAGGAAGAAATGGCATACATGTTCTCATCTCCCAATGGTAGCCCACATAGTAAGAGTTATACATCAATAGCCATTCCTGAAAAGAACAGAGAATAAAGTGATAAAACTGGCATTCTAGGAATACTGGTTTGGAAATGGACTGAGGGCTGCATAGAATAATCACAGAAATTAAAGATAAGAAAATAAGGAATTTTCCATAGTAGAACATGACTAAGAATAGGCAGTGGGAGTGAAAAAGATACTCAGATAAAATAAATGAGAATTAATCATGAATTAATATTGCCAAATAAAGAAAAATGAGGAGAAAAATCCTGAGTGAAAAGACCAAACAATTCAGTCTTACTAAATCTTCACACCTGTAGCCATAGCACTGTGGCGTCTGATCATGTCAGCTCTTGGAAGCTAAGCTTATTTAGTAATTGGACGGAAGACTGCCTGGGAACACCAGATACTGTAGGCTTGGGAGAAGGAGCCAGCAACCCACTCCAAAAAATCAATCCGCCATTGAAAACTCTATGAATAGCAGAGAAGCACTGACAATAGTGTTTCCCCTTTTGCACCTAGGCTGACTATGAGTCAGACACTGACTGGCCAGCACCTAACAACAACAACAACAAATCTTTATAGTACAGGAGCTAGAAAAGAAGAGCCTTGTGAAAGAGTTGAGAAGAAATAAAAATTCAACCATATAATCACCTACAATAAGTTAAAGAAATACTTAATAAGTGCCTACTTAATACCAAAAATACTTCTAGGTACTGAGACTGCAGCAGGAATTAAAAGATGATACGGCAAATGTCCCACTTTTATGATGCTTACATCATATTTTAAGAAATAGGCAATTGATTATTATATATGTCAGATAGTGATAAGTGTAATAAATTAGGTGGTATAGAGATGGAGGACAGTATAAGTGCCTCATAAGTTTCCTTAAACTCTATATTGTTGTTTTTTTGTTATTGTTGTTTACATAATTTGGCTTAAAACTGAAAGAAATTGTACCGAGTTGAAAATTAAGAAAAATAAGACAATTAAGAATTGTAATTTTTTAAATGAATTAACATGAAAACTAAAACTTGTAACAATCGTTTTTCTTCAGAGCATGGATATAGTATCTTTTTTTTTTTTTTTTTTTTGAGAGTCACTACATACAACATCCTATCTTGGAAATGTGTTTTCTTTTTAGTATCTTCTATTGTCCTCAACCATCTTTTGAGTTTGTTGCTCCAAAGAATTTTGATTTTCCTTGTATACTGGCCTGTGATTATGAAAGCCTTTATTTCCTTTTATATTTCAGCTGCTGTGCATTTGTCAAATCTATATAAAAGTGAGTCTACAGCTGTACCACACTGGCATCTGAACTCATCAGATCTTGGAAGCTAAGCAGATTGGGCCTGGTTAGTCCTTGGATAGGAAACTGCCTGGGAAAACCAGGTGCTGTAGGCTTGGGAGAAGGATCCAGCAGCCCACCCCCGCAAAAAAAAATCAGCCATGGAAAACTCTATGAATAGCAGAAAAATACTGACAATAGTGCCAGGCATGGCACAATGACTGTTAGTGCTTTATCTGGTGTACATTGGGATCCTATGAGTCGGACTCGACTCCATGGCACCTAGCAACAACCTGTAAAAGTGAGGAATTCTGTTCCCTGAGCAGTTTTTTTTACCAAATCCCTTAAAACTTTGTGAATACATTTTATCTTCCATAAAATGGGGATAATAAGGGCTAACAACAGCTATTGAATCAAATGAGAACCTATATAGAAAAGTGTTTAGTAAACTGAAAACTTCAATGCAAATATAAAAGATTATTAATTTTTACTATGTTACTTTACAGTGACTTGAAAGCTATTCTTACTGTTCATGCAATTTTGCTTTTCTCCATCACATCCTCAGGTCTCCTTAACTTTGAATTCTTTAATATTAAAAATTAAGGTAATACAGATATGTATCTATTTATATTTCTCCATATGTATATCCATGCATGTATATATGTGTATAGACCCATAACTTACATTAGCACTTCACTGTAATAATTTTTAAATACTAATTTTGACAAACATTTTGAGATTCCCACCCCCTCCTATCAAACTACTTCTACCTCATGGAAATCCAGACTTTATTCATAGCCATAGGCCACTCTCCTTGCATATATGATTTTTAAATGCTGCTCAACTGTAAGTGGCTGACTTTGCAGTCTTATTATTTGTGCCAGTTTTCAGTATCTCTTCCACATTCTTTCTACCAACAGCATATGGCTTTGCACGGTCTATTCAGTAAATACTTGTAATTATTCCACTGAGCTTTGGTGACGATGAATATGTGTGTTATTGGAGATAAATTGTGCAATCTGCAAGGAAAACAAAGATGAGTTTTTTGCTTGGATATTTTTACTCATTTTGTGGTGGAGGCAGATGCTCTATTCCATACAGAGCAGGGCATTGCTTTGGGGACAGGAATGCTGAGTGCATCACATGTTTTTTCTCTTATCTGTTTTCATGGCTGATTAGCATGCCTTCCACAAACGCTTCTGATGTAACTATTTTCTACGAAAGGTTATAAGAATAAGGTAATGGATATAAAGAGTTTTCTTATTTTTTCTTTTATCAAAAGCAAAAAAAATCAAACTAAGTCTGAATGTAAATAGTGCTTGATATAAAGTGTAAATATTTTAGTACTTTTGATTAAATATCAGAGGTTGCTTTCTTTTGTGCCTGAACAAAATGAACGTTTAGCCTGAGAAAGGCAGTAGCTGAAGTTGTAGCAGCAATCAATAAAAGGGTTGTTTTTGGTTTGTTTTCGGTTTTCTGGGGGTCTTTTCTTTTTTTCTTTTTCACTTTTCCTCTGGTGATCATTACTTCCAAAACTAAAAGACAAAAGCGTGAAACCCTCTCCTCTAAATTTGCAGTGAAATGAAATAGTAGCAAACAGTTCTCAGGGAGTTAGAATTACTACTGTCAAACAAAACCTCATACCCAAGTACTGGTATTTCACATTATGAAACACAAGTAAATATGAAGTGTGACTAAAACTCATTTATTTGTCAGAGGTGGGAATACTCTAGGATTTTCTTTTCCATAAGAAAATGATTCTTTATGACAAAAATGTATAGAATAGCTTTAGTATGGATTTACTGCTGCCATAGCTGCACTGGGTAAATCTCTATATTTTTCTTTTGAATCAGAAAGAAACCATCAAGTCACAAATGGTACAGCAAGCTTTTAGACAAACTTGAGGCCTGATTCAGTCAAAATGCATTCCACAAATGCTATGCACTATAACAAAAGGTCTATGTATTCTGGATTTTCAGGTTCATAGAAAGCTAGTAAAGCCAAAGGAAAAGAAGAAATGAGTATATTTTGAAAACCATTCTTTGAACTCTAGCAATAGTCTTCATGAACACTAAGAGTACATTTAAACACAATGTGGTAATACGTAATCTTTACAACTTGCTTTGGTTTATAAATATGACTACAACCTCATTTTGTTCCTGAAATTTGCAGAAGAATGTAAAATTTCTACATTTTTTAATACTCACCCCCACTTTCCTAAATGATCAGCTAATCCTAGTTATAAAATGCATAATATTTTGAGAGGAGGAAAGGAGAAAATTCTGAATGAAATGATGTTGTTGTTGTTGTTAGGTGCCGTTGGGTCGGTACCGACTAATAGCAACAACCCCCATTGGGTTTTCAATGGCAGATTGTTTCGGGATTGCCTTGGGAGTGGATTGCCAGGCCCTTCTCCCGAATGAAATGATACTTTATGTTAAAAGCTCAGTATAATTAGGTTTTATAAATTTCTCTGAACATGAAATCTAATGCTGTTCTCTAGCAAGCACATCTATGTTGCTCTTTGTCTTCCTTTGGGATCTCTTTCACTAGGACAAATAAAAGGAAATAGGCTTCTCTGAGGGTGTAGAGGGGCTCTACGAAAGAAGAAATGATGAGAAGAAAAAGTAGCTCTTCCACTGGATTCTCAGCCCTGGTCATCCTCACTAGCCTTTGCTCAGGGCTCTGCGTGGGTGTTCAGGTGGTTACTAGGCACAATCAGCTGACTTCTCACTGACCATTAAAGCGCTGCTCAGATAACATGATAATTGTAGTGGACCACAGGGATGTAATCATCAATACCCTCTTCTATTTTCTGTCTTTTGCTTTTTACCTTAGAATTAGTCCTCAGAGAGCTAATATCTCCATTGACAAACGAAGTGTGAGAAGCACTAGAGTACCAAAGCCACTGTCAAGTCACTAATAAGCAGGTGTGGCCTCTCTTTTAGGGAAGTTTGTTGCTTCCTAAAAGAACTCACAGATGATTTAAGATCTTTGTGTCTATTTATTGCAGACATGCAAGAAAAGAAAACCTCCTTCAGCTCTGAAGTACAGTGTACTGGGAGATATTTCCTTAGGAATCAGGGGCTGTAGTAGGAGATATTTGGTATGGTAAAAGAAGAAACAAAACATGAGTGTTCATTAAGAGGACTATAACAAATACAGTAGTGGATAAAACAGGGTAAATTCACAGCCTCAGCAAATCTCCTATGATAATCGTGTAGTCCAGATAGGAAAGGAACAGGACACTGAGACTTGGGGTGGAGACATCTAGGTGGAGTCACTAATGAGCATTGAACCTTGCTGATGGGCCAGAATAACTTGCTGTAGGATAGCCTTGCTCAAGTCTGAGAATCACACAGAAGCCTCAACTGTGACAGATGCCACGCAAACTGGTAATTTCTTAAGATCTAACATCTGCTTTCCTGTCTATTTATCTAACACTAGATCTACTTTTCAGTAGGACTTACTGGGAAAAATAAGATTTGCTAATGGAATAAATCAATTAATGATTGAAAAAGGTACAGTTTCTGAAATGTGATAGATAATAAGGGATAATGCATAAGAATGCATCTTTTTGTTATTTATACCACTGACCTTCACACCCAGGTCTTTTTTATATTTTATATTGAGACAAGGCCTCACTAAGATGTGCAGTCTGCCTCTGGCTTCATCACTCTCATGCTTCAGCCTCCCAAGTTCCTTGGGTTGTATAAGTGTGTGCTATGGTGTCTGGTCTAAGTATGTATCTTTAAAATTTTTTTTTTAATTTTTTTGTGGTACTGGCAGTAGGGTGCAGAATCCAGGGCTTCGAGCATAGGTTGCAAGTGTTCTACCACCGAGAAGCACCCCTAGCTTATTTTTAAATGTTTTTTCTTGAGACAGGGTATTGCTAAGCTATACAAGCTGCTTCTGTCCTCAAAATTGAGGATGGCCTGCATCCACCTCCCCAATGTCTGGAATTACAGGCATGCATCCCCTTGCCTTGCTCTGATAATGGATCTTAAGGGCATTTTAATCATAGAGGAGTAGGGGACTACAACTGGGAAGGGAAGGCTGCATGAGTGGCTACATTCAAGTGAAGTTTTCCTAATGTCAACTTCGGTTCAGTTTGAGAGATGAGCTGTGGAAGCAGGGTAGATCTCACCTATAAATTATCTACCCATATGCCTGTGTCCCTCAGGTATTGGTTAAACGCCTCAGTCATGTAAATTTACAGGCAAATTTGACTTTCTGTGGGCAAAGTTAAAGTGGTTTCTATCAGCCTGACAAGGAAATGCTGATGCTGACTTTTAAAATGAGAGCATTACTGTGCATCGTGCATAAAAATGTTCTAGGGATCCAATGGCCTATGTGCAGAGCACTGACAGTATCTGCCACAGAATCCTTTTCATTGTGCTCCATAATTCATGTACAAAACTATGCGTGTATTGAAAAGGGGGCAAATTTCCTCTAGATTTTAAGGGATGACCATAGCATAATTAATACATTGTCAATGGGTTGTATAGGTGACAGCTTTAATTGATTTTCAGTAGAATTTGTGATTTCCAAGTTATTTGGGTGTGTTTGTAGTAAGATTAAGCCATTGATAATTTGGAAGAAAAGTGGAGGTGATTAGCACAATATCTGGGTCTTGGCATATAAACTCTGACCTTACAATAGATTTTCATTCTTCAATGTGAAGGCTTAAATGCAGATGCAACTTCCATTAATTCTATGCACTATCCCATTTAGTAACTAACTTTCTGAGAAAATAGATGAGACATGAAGCTAGAGAAAGCCAGAAGGAGGTTTCTTCGAGAGGAAAATAATGAACAAGCAAGCAAGCAAGCAACAACAACAAAAAAGCCAAATATAGTAACCAAATTGAAAGAAAAAATATTCTACTTATTAAATAAGTAAGCAAAGTTAATCTCAAATACAAAATGGATTGTGAAGGATTATTATCACAAAGTAATTGTGCATGCTTTTTGCTTTGGGTGCCTTTATTTATTTCGGCCAATGAAATGTGGGCAGAGGTAACATCATGCTACTTCTAAACCAATGCCTTAAGAGGCAATGCATATTTTCATTCACTTTCTTGTGCTACTGCCATCTGCCATCAGGAGAAGATGTACCTGGTTGCTTCTACTCCAAAGAGAATGAAGAAATACATAGAGGAGACCAGACTATCCCCCAACAAGTACAACTAGGCCGTGTAAAGCAGATCTGCACCAAAAGACCCACACAGAAATTATAAAATAAATGCTATGAAAATTTGTTAACATTTTGGATGGTTTATTATCTCAAGAGCAGGTCAATATACCACACCCTTAAATCTAGATATTGTACCTTTTTTACACCTGCTATATATTCTTATACTACAAAAAAAATATATTCTTTGCAGAAGAGGCTCTAGGATCTCAAAGGTAAATCGGCTAGAGTTAGAAAAAATGGTGTCTCAATGGAAATATACCATTGCTTTTCAGTACTGTTTTATAAGAACCTAAATAATTACTGATCTGGAATATCATTTTGTATCTCTGGGTACCAAATAAAATACTAGAAAATATGATCTCAAAAATATCTGCAATTGTCATGTTCTATTTGTGATCTTTTTAAGATCTGCAATCCGACAGTGTGAATAATACAAAGTTCAACTCCTACAGCAGGATCTTAACTACACTACCCAGTACCCTCTTCACTAACTCCCTTGTATCAGTTTTCATTAGCAAAACATGTTGTTGTTGTTGTTGTTGTTGTTAGGTGCTGTCCAGTCGGTATCTGACTCACAGCTACCCTCATAGGGCTTTCAATGGCTGACTGTTTCAGGATTGCCTTGGGAATGGATTGCCATGTCCTTCTCTCATTTTTGCAGTGCTGGGAATTGAACTTGGAACCTCAGAGACTGCAGCACAGCACTCTACCAACTGAGCTAAATCCCAGCCCTAGCAAAACATAGGTGTGTATATATTAACAACTCGGCAGTGATTTTCCTTTACAAAAGTCAGAACTTCAATTCAGCAGAATAACATAGGAAGCTTGATAAAAATGAAAAAGGTGTCACTTGGTATATATGTGAAAAGACATACAAGTTATTTATGAAAATTGGTTCTGCTGATATCTACAAAATAAGTCATATTATGGATAGGTGGTGCTAAACATGGTACTGTGCTTAGATAATTTCTGGTATACTTTCTTTTCCTCTGGAGAGTGGAGAAAAGGTAAAATCTCCATGGTTTTTAGGGCTATGCTATATCCTGAGGTGAATAGTCTGCTAATTGACTGTCATGATCAACATTGAGTTTTGTTTTGTCATTTTCTTCAACTAGGTTATGACTTGAAAGATATGAAAAACACACTTTCTCAAACTGTTCTTCAATAGTTTGTAAAATAGTTCAAATGTTGGCATTAGTCCATTTTCAACATATTTGTAATCTCTTCAGGAAGGATAACATTGCAGCATTTTGCAGATTTTAATGTATTAGTGGAGGGAGATAAGTGCTGATATTCTTAAAATAACATGTGTAAAGAATTCCTTCTTTCATCTTTGTCTCATAAAATATAATTGGGTCCTAATTATTACTAAATTAAATCAAACCATTTAGGTCTGCCTTCACCTAAGTTTAACTCTTCTTTTGTACTTTATATCCAGTGACTTCCTATAAGGATTAATTCTAGATGTAAATCATATGGAGTTTTAGGGCTACAATTTATACTTAAAATATATGTTTTTCTTTTATATATAAAAGGGTGATCAAATGATTTATACTCACTAAAGCACGCTGTTGTTGTTAGGTGTTTTCAAGTCAAGTCAAACTCGGGGCAACCCTACCTACAGCAGAACAAAACACGCCCAACACTGTGCCCAACACTGTGCAGGGCATTATGTCAGTGCTTCTCTGGTGTCCATTGGGTTTTCAGTGGTTCATTGTTTCAGGTCTGTTTCTGCAGTGGGTGGCCAAGTCCTCCCCCCATTTTTATAGTGCTGGGGATAGAACTCAAGGCCTCAGAGAGTGCAGAGGAGCACTCTACCAAATGAGCTAGACTTACCCTATAAATAGCAGAGAAATACTACCATGATGCCATGTATGGCACAGTGTCAGGTAGTGTTACATTCTGTTGTACATGAAAGTCATCAGCAAACTTATTAAACAGTTTTCATGGACTGAATGGGGGGTCTCAGTCTCATATTAGCAAGTTGAAAACACAATTAGGAGGATAGAGTCTAGACAGAGAAAGTATAGGCAAATTATTTTAGCAATTTTTCTATAAATGAAAGGAATAGAATGTGAAGAGATATGAGATGAGGACCATTGTTTTTATTTTTTCTTAAAGATGGAAAAATAATGTATTAAGGGGACATGTTAAGGGGTCACTTATTATAGAGGTAAAAATTGATGATGCATAAAAGAGACCAAGAATTAAAAGATTCATGTCCTGAAGAGGAGAGAAGAAAAGGAATCTTGTGAATAACTGAAGAGTTCAGTTATGGGTAAGAGCACGGACATTCAACCCATAGCAATGAGAAACAGAACAGTTTATGATATAAGATTTAGGAGTGGAGGTACATGTTGTATTTCCAACACATGAAAAGTTTCTTCTGTATATCTTGTTATTGTTGTTGGGTATTGTTGAGTCAGGTCCTATTCATAGTGACTCTAAGTACAGCAGGACAAAACAGTACCTACTCAACTCTGTGCCATGCACACTACCTTTCCATGTTTGAGCCCATCCTTGAAGCCACTGTTTCTTCTCATTTTGAGTTGTGTCACATCAGCAAAAGGAAGTCCCAAGGGCTTTCTCCATTCCCTTCACTAAAGTCAACACTATCTTGAGGAAGCAATTCTTCTCCAGTTGTTTCTTGAATGCCTTGCAGCTGCGGGGTGGGGGCTCATTTTCCAGCACTATATTTAACAATAGTATTAGTAATACTGTTTTGCCTGTCATATGTAAGGTCACTGTGAGTCGGACACCAATTCCACGGCACCTAACAACCACCACCACCTCAGGCGATGGCCTTATATTTGCTTGCTCCATACCACTGATCCTGTCAGATCTGGGAAGCTAAGCAGCATCAGGCCTGGTTAGTACTTGGGTGGGAGACCCCCTAAGAACACCAGGTAGTGTAGGCTTGGGAAAAGGACCTGGCATCCCACACCCAAAAAACAATCTGCCATTGAAAACGCTATTAATAGCAGAGAAATACTGGCAATACTGTTTCAACTGTTATATGTAGGGTCACTATGAGTCAGACACCAACTTGATGGCACCTAACAATAACATTCACAGGGTTTTCTATGCCTAATTGTCTCAGGAGTGGACTGCTAGTTCCTTCTCCTTAACCTGTCTTAGTCTGGAAGCTCAGCTGAAACTTGTCCATCTTGGGTGACCCTGCTGGTATCTGAAATACTAGAGGCATAGCTTTCAGCATCACAGCAACACACAATCCGCCACAATATAACAAACTAAAAGACACATGGGGGATATTTTCTTGGTTTACCAGAAAAACATACCTTTTCTGTGTGTGTGTACACAGTGCTGGGTATTGAACCAGGGTCTCTAACTTGGTAGGCAACTACTCTATCACTGACTTGCATCCCCAGCTCCTTTTTTGTTTTTTTATTTTGAGATAGAATCTTGCTAATTGCAAAAGCTGCCTCTGGCTTCAAACTCGTGATGTTCCTGCCTCCACCTCCCAAGTCACTGGGACTATAGGCATAAACTACAGTGTCCATCAAGAAAACATATATCTGCATGGGCTATTTGGAACTTGAATTTTGAAGAGTGAGTAGGGTATATGCAATAAGAAGACAGAGAAAGTAAGTTAATTAGGGAAATATAATCTATCTTGCATAGTACTGTTGGCACATATGAAGCAAATTCTCATTAATTTCAAGTGAGATTATTTAGTATAGCTGTGAATTCTTTCCATCTGTCACAATATGGGTCTGGAATGACCTCAAACACTCATGTGTTGGAGGCTTGGTCCCCAGACTACAGTGAGACTATTGGGAGGTGGCGGAAAGTTTAGATGTGGGGACTAGTTTGAGGAAGCAGGTTACTGGAGATATACCCTTGAAGAGTATAATGAAATTCTGATTCCTTATCTCTCACTACCTCTCTCTGCTTCCTGGCCACCATAAGGTGAGCAGCTTTACTCCACCACACATTCCTCACTACAACATTTGCCCCACTACAGTCCAGAAACAGTGGAGCTAAGAGATTATGGACTGAAACCTCTGTAATTGTGAGCTAAAATAAACCTTTTCTCTTTCAACTTGACTCATTTAAGCTATTTTGTCATAACAGTTGAAAGTTAACACAGAAAATTGGTACCAGAAGGGGAGTCATTGCAGTGACTATACCCAACCTCATGGTTCAGAAGCATTTGGAACTGATTTTCAGGAGGAATGTAGAGACACAAACTAGAAAAACGCAGACTGCTTTAAGCAAAGTTTAATGGGTGATTCTAGTGGTTGCCAAGAAGGCTAGAATGTTGCTAGGTATGCAAATAGCAAAGATATGTCAGTAAAGTTTTAAATGGAAATGAGGATTCTATTGGGAATTATACTAGAGGTTATTTATGTTACATTTTGGAAAAGAACTTGTCTTTATTTTGGACCATCACCTTTAAACTTTGGTCTCTCTCTCACAACTTTCACCCAGATTTCAAAGGAAGTCCTAGGAGGCAAAGGAGTATGCAGCAGAGTTGTAGTCCCTGAGAGGTTGATGCATGAAGCTGTGAAAGAGAAGCCAAAGTTGCAGTGAAGACCCCCAGGAAGTTAGAGATGCCAGGAATGTGGAATGACTCCTGAAGACAGCTCTAAGCAGCAATCAGAGCCAGCCCAAGAGTGTAGTCATATGGCTTCAGCCATTAAGGCCATAAAAGTGGGGCTTCCCAAGCCCATAGGGGTTCATATTCTACCACCATTCCAGATACAGGACATGGAGTGACAGAATTAACTGTTTGCCCTGCTGAGTTTCATTCAGTCTTGCTTTGGTCTGATTATTCACTGGTTTTCTTCTATTCTTCCCTTTTGGAATTAGAATGTTTACTGTGACACTGTACCTTGAGAGTATATAATTTGTTTTGTGATTTTTATAGGAACTCATAGCTAAGTGTTTCCATTGCATTTCAGAGGGCTCTTTGAACTTGAACTTTTGAACAATGCTGGAACTTTCCAGATTTTAGGGAGTCTTGGAAATGGACTAAATGCATTTTGTAACACAAGATGGCTATGAGCCACGGGGGGTGGGGGGAAAGGGGTGTTATGTAATAGTTTGGACCCAGAAGTCTCTCAAAAATTCTTGTATTGAAGCCTTGATCAATCCCCACCTGGTGATGCTATTGGGAGGTAGTGGAAACTTTAGGAGGTAGGTCCAAGGAAATTGGACACTGGGGGTATGCCCTTGAAGAGTTTAATGGGATCCTAACCCCCGACTACTCACTATCTCTTCTCTCTACTTCCCTAAGACCATGCAGGGAGCAGCTTTTCTCAACCACATGTTCCCTTCTGTGATGTTCTGCTTCACCACAGCTCAGGAACTATGGAGGAAAGTGGTTATGGACCAGAAGCAAAAATAAACCTTTCTTCCTTTAAGTTGATTTTTCTCAGGTTTGTCAAAGCTGACTACTTATGCAAAGCTGATTAACTGAGCTGCTAGATTTAGGGAGAGACTACAAAGGGAGTTTTATTTCAACAACAACAAAAAAGTTTTAAATTCAGGAAAATACAGGAAATAAGGGGAAAAAAGCCTATTTTTTGGAGAAGTTCAAGGGAATGAGGTCCTGGAGTACCAAAATACTACTCTGGGAGTATAAATCACTAATAATTATGACAGCAATATAAAAGAAGACAGTAAACATAAACAAAGAAATGAGGAAGAGTAACCCAAGAGTTGAGATCTTAATACAATAAAAATGTAGCACTGGCATAGCCTGATAACATAACATTAAAAATTGGGGATCATGGAAAAGAAAGAAAGATCTGGAGGGATGAATATGGAAAATCATGAAGGAGAATCACTTGTCTCCATGGTAAAATATGAAAGGTAGAAGAAGGAAAACTACCTCCTGAGAGCGCTCCAGAGAAAAATAGCCACAGGGGAGAGACTCATTAGTAAGGAAAATAATGTGAAAGAATCTTCCAGAGATGAGGTGGTAAATATGGTGGTACATGATTGTCAATGTGTTCCAGAGAGCATAGAAGGAAAAATTCCAGAATTTCAGAAAAAGAGAGGAAGGGTCATCAAGATTACATACAAAGCCAAATGGGAATTTGAATTGCCACAGGCCAGAGGTGTCCAACTTTTTGCCTTGCCTGGGATGCACTGAGTAAAGAGGAATTGACTTGGGTTGCACACATATTATATATTATATAATATAGTGTGTATATATACACACATATATGTTATATTATTGTTGTTGTTGTTGTTGTTGTTAGGTGCCATCGAGTAAAGTCCGACTCATAGAGACCCTCATAGGGTTTTCAGTGGCTGTTTCAGGATTGCCTTAGGAGTGGGTTGCTGTTGGGGATTTTTAAAATCATATCCGATGACTAGGGTTGCTCATGAGAGCCTGAGGGGCCGACTCCTAGTTGACCCCAGGGCTCATCTCACTCACTCACACCAGCCCCTCCCATCAAGTGAGCAAAGATGGTGCCTGGCCAGTCTGACCTGCCCTAACCTCCTTAATTTTCATTGGCTCCCCTCAGTATTTTCAGGTAATAACTGTCCCCACCTGGCAGGTATGTCAGTTTACCTGCTGTACCTGTCAGGTGTGTGCTCTGATTGGCTCAATCCCAACATGTGACCCCTCCAGGATCCTATAAAAGTAGAGCTCCTGGACCCCCTTCACTCTTACCTCTCTGACCGTCTTTCAACTGCCACCTGACCCCCATCACCTGGACCCATGCTCCCTACTCCAGCGAGATCTACAAGCAAGCCAGAAGGATCAAGACCAGGGGCCCCAAAGAGCCGAAGGATCCAAGCAAGCCAGGAAGAGCCTCCCAATTCCTCTCATCCTTGGGAAGGAGGGAGGTAGAGAAGGCGAGCCGCAAAAGGCAAGATCAACTGACCTTCACAGAACACCAGCGGCTGTGGCTGTGCCTTTAAGGCTGAGCAGTACCAGCACTCAACCTGCAGCATTGCATGCTGCAGGCTTAGAGCCAGCACTTAGAGAGCACATAGAGCTCTGCTCTATAAGGGTTGCTTGCTCCTTGTACCCCATCAGGGGAGCACACAATAAACCTCATCTTCCCTGTTTTACCACCTGAAGGTCTCCCGAAGTCCTTCATTTACACCACCGGCCAACTTGTTATGTTGTAGGCTGGCTCTAATCTTAGCTGGGCTAGAGCCAAAACCACAACAGGTTGCCACACATTATATGTACATTATATATAATATATAATATATAATAGGACATTTTTAAATATATTTTTATTTTAAAGTTTACCAAAATGATAATATAAAACTGCAGTGCCACATTTCTAGCTGTCCTGGACTGCATGCAGCCCATGGGCCACAGAGGGGACATGCCTACAATAGATAATGGAGTGATGAAGGAGATCTGAGTTTGCTCATATTTATATTCACCATGAGATAATTTCTTATATTTTGCAGTAATTTGCACTAATAAAGTTTTCAGATATTAGAAATGGATTTTGTCTTAGTCTAATCTAACCTATTTATTTTTAAAAGAATCTGAAACCTATCACTTGTAACAAATATATCACTCTGGTAGGATCTGTTGGTAACAGGTATCTCTATGAATGTGTAGCAATAACTGCATTTGGAAAATCTCTGTTCCTTTTCTCTAATTTGTCTGTGAACCTAGCACTTCTCTAAAAAGTAATCTATTAAACATAAAAAAGCCTGAATCCCAGAAAGAGAGATACAGTCCCTCATTTGGCCTTTTCCAGACATAATTCATGGAAAGGGTGCATCTTTTATGGAAACTTCCTCCTCTACCATTGCCAATCTATACTTAATTTCTGGCAATTGATTCCCATGGAAGTGGACTTATCGCCCTTATTACACTAACCACATCCCTTCTTCTATTGTGGTTATCCTGGCCATTTTTTTACATGGGAAATGACAAACAAGCTCAATGAGAAGAAGACTGCCCATCTTCTCTGAAAACCCCACTGCATTTGACTCAATAGCTCATCAATTCTCTTCAGAGATATGATTATGTATCAAAGGAAAACTGGCTAGAAAAAGAAACATGAAATTTTTGCTGTGGAAATGACACAGGTCAAAAAATTGTACACAGAAACAAAAATACAAGTCAGCAGGAAAACAAGGATGACCTCATTGGGACTTTGGGAAAGCAGGAGAAAATAAAACCACTAAAAATGGTGTATGGCTGAGTCGTGGAGCAAAAAGAATATGATAAGCCATTCAATTAAGGATATCACAAAAATCACTTTATTTTCACCCAACTTCATTCTAATCTCCAGAGAAATAAACTTTCTCTAAACTGTTAGACCTGTAAACACATTTACACTGATTGAACTCTACTGACACTGATTTAAGAATTCATAATGTTCTATTCTAAGAACAAAAATATGTAATTTCTATCCCTGTTTACATTTCTTGCATGAACATTTCTTTCTACATATTTTCATGTAATTTATGTAATGTTCTATAATTGTATGTAATATATATGTACTATAATTATTATAATGTATAATTATAAAAGCATAAGATGTAATATATAATGAAATCATATGTCATTTATATATATTTATTTTATGAACTCACTATGAATCCTCTGTGTGGGTGTGCATGTATATGTATACCTTTATATGTGTGTGAGTTGTATGTATGAATGTAAGGAAATATATCCAAAAATGGAAAATGAGTTTTTAGGTAGACAACTGACCAATGACTTCCTATCCTTTCCTTTCTTGAATCAAGGAGTGGAGAACATCAGAATTTACTATAATGAGTGCATTTTGCCGTTAGAGTCAGAAAAAATGGTTATAAAATTAACACCCAACAAAAACTATAATGGATTATAAGTAAGTAATCCAAGTTGCCAACTCTAGGAAATAGCAGTTTTGATATTAACTGATTTGTTTTGTTACCATATGGCTGATTATAAAAAATAAAGTAGACTCAAAAAAGAGCACTGATGAATTATATAATTTGCTTATTTGACTGTAACTATTTTAATTTGTAATGATGGAAAGAGATTTTATTATTTTCTGAAGAAATTATTTCTGTAAAATGGGAGGATCTAAGACGTTCAGGAAAAGAAAAATAAGACAATGTTTAGGAAGCTGCCTAACACATACATAATTCTTTTAACTTTCATTCTATAGATCACAGAAATGTGGAAAGTAAATACAATCTGCAAGCTGAATAGTGAGGAAAAGGGAGAATCTGTTGGAGTACTAAGATTTTCCTCTCCTTCTTTTATCTCTTTCTTAGTTCCTTTAAATATTAATGTACCTTAAGAGTATCTCCTAACCAAAGAACAGTTAACTGAGGTCAGATTTTAATCAATAAGAAGATGGTGGAAGCCAATCAGAGTGTCCAAGATGAATAAGATTTTATCATACAAAAGACTCTATCTCCCTATAGGATATGAATATTTCTTCTCTAGTTCTTTGTCAACATGAAAATTGGAACTGTTTCTTGAAGAAAAGGACAAAACAGACTATATTAATTATACTGTTTTATTTGCCTTGCAGCAGTAACCCATTAGCTGCTGAGCAGTGGGAAAGTTCTTAGTAATCTTTGACCCTCCTACCAATATAGCCTTGTGCAAACTGGTAATTACAATCAATTATAGGTCACTGACTGGTGGAAGAGATACTTTATTTTCTCGTGCAAAGGCCTATGAATTAACTTTGCAGTCAAACCATAACTCTTCAATTTCTATATCTTGTTTGTTGTTAGGTGCCATCGAGGCAGTATCTGACTCATAGTGACCCTAAGTAAAACAGGAAAAGCACTATTGTCAGTGCTTCTCTGCTATTCATAGGGTTTTCAAAGGCAGATTTATTTTGGGGAGCGGGTTGCCAGGTCCTTCTCCAAAGACTACAATATCTGGTGTTCCCAGGCGGTCTCCCATCCAAGTACTAACCAGGTCTGACCCTGCTTAGCTTCCAAGATCTGACAGGATCAGACACCACAGTGCTACAGCTGCAGAGTTTATATCTTAAGCTACTATAAAATTCAAGATACATGGTTGTCTTTGCTATTGTGAATAAGATGCTAAGAATTGTTTCCTAACTCAATCTTGCCTGCAGCCGTAGCCCTGTGGCATCAGATCCTGTCAGATCTCAGAAGCTAAGCAGGGTCAGGCCTGGTTAGTACTTGGATAGGAGACCACCTGGGGAACACTAGGCACTGTAGGCTTGGGAGATGGACCCCGAAATCCACTCCCAAAAATCAATCTGCCATTGAAAATCCTATGAGCATCAGAGAAGCACTGACAATAGTGTTTCCCCTGTTGTATATAGGGTAGCGATGAGTCAGATACCGACTCCATGGCAACTAACAACAACAACAACAACTCAATCTTATCAGCATTTCATTTAACTTATGAGGAGGCATATTTTCACACGTACCTGGGCATTTAAAGCATACAAAACTGTCTGAAATTGCCATGTCCAACATAATTAGAAGAGTAGGTGAAACTTAACAAATATTTTTAAAAGTTGTTCGTATAGTAACAAATTTCAACTTCACAATAAACTTATAAAGTAGATACTGGTATTTACCCTCTTTAATATCTAAAGACACAGAGACACTTAGAAAAGAGAAGTTCCTCAAGGTTACAGTTAGGAAGTACTGGCTCAAGGAATTGTACTCAAGTACTCCAGCTTAGAGTTCATTCTCTTAACCAGTATGCTATACTTCCTCATTGCCTTTCAGAGTCTTTATAGAACCATAAAACATTCATGGAAAAAGGACCATAGTAAAATAAAGAATAAACAGGTAGAGATAGCACTTACTACACTACTGAGCAGCCCATGGGGGTCAATAAATTCTTATTGACTGCCTCTTCTCTCATTTAGCTTTAAAAGGAATGTGACTTTCCAGTGAGGATGTTGTGATTTATCAGATTCTTATCACACACGTACTGCAATGTGATAGAGAAAAAGCCAAAAGGCTTAGACCCGATGGTTTAATTGTAAGTGCCTAAAGATTTTATCTTCCCATGTATCTGGCCAGTGTAGCACTAAGTAGATGCTGGAGCTCAGAGTGAAGAATAAAGGAAAGAGATCTAAAGAAGTGTTTTGACCACATTATTCCAATTTTCTGGGACTAACAATAGCATGTACTTGACAGGAGGAAGGAAGGGCCTCTTTAAACAGTTAAGAAAACTTAGGATATATAAAGTTAGCAAAAGCTTATATTTCTTCCACTCAGAACCTGCTTCATCATCCCCATAACCAAGTGCAAAATGAAAACGCAAGGCCCATTTTTCAAAAAGTATGAAGACTTTCAAAATAGAGTAAACCATTAAATGAAGCAAAAGGCCATGTATAGAGGACGCCTGTCTGAAATTGGCCTGGTTTCCCCATCTCTTCATGTTATTGCTGTTGTTAGGTGCTGTAGAGCCGTGTCTGACTCATAGTCGACCCTCACAGGGTTTTCAACGGCTGATTGTTTCAGGATTGCCTCAGGAGGGGATTACCATGTACTTCTCCCATTCTTGGGTGCTGGGAATTAAACCTGGGACCTCAGAGAGTTCAGAGCAGCGCTCTACCTACTGAGCTAAATCCCAGCCTCTCTCTTCATGTTAGTATCTACTAATCTAGAAGTGGTAGAGCAGTCTCATTCATCAGCTCCAGTGAAACTTATTTTGGGGTCCCGTCCATTCTAATAGCACAGGATAATTCTTCTTCATATGGAATTGGTATTTCTAAGACTTGATATTAGAGACATGTTCTTCACCCCATCAAAATGTCCTCCGCATCAAGCTAGGTCAATTGTTCTGTGCCAGGATATGTAAATGAGATGAACCAGGAACCTATTTCTTCCCTTGTCTCAGTCCTACCCTGTCTAGGAGGAGCTGAAAGAAAGAATATCCCAACCTTCAGCTGATCCATTCCCTTATTTTTCCCCATGGTGTCATAAAAATGTGTTTTCAAAATAGGTATAGAAAAACTGTCTCGTTATTACCTCCTTCGCAAAAGGTATTTCTATCAATGATCTTTCATTTTTCCACTCTGCCAAATAAACTTTGTAAAGGTTATTTCTATGAAATGCATTTATAGGGCAGAAAATTGCATGATAGTTGAGACTATCTTGATTATAACCCTTTCTCAGTTTAGCTGTACAAAGAGAGCTGACCAAGTTTTCTTTCTGGGGGAGATCTCTTAGTCACATTCCTTTCTTTTTCTTTCCTTTCTTTCTTTTTTTTTCTTTTCTTTTTGACAGCTTTGCTGTAGAAAGTTTATCTTTTATTAGCTTTTAGGCCTCCAGTCATCATGCACTGTCAGAATCCTTTGGGGCATGTTGAACTTTTATTCTAGTGTTGTCTCTCTTTCCTGAAGTGTTATTGCTATCATTTCTTTGAAAGGCTGTCCCTCGCTTACTATCTGAAGGTTAGTCTCTCATAGTACTTTTTAATCACACTAGCAGAAAACTTAACCTCTAGTGTCACTATTCCAGTCTCATATTTATGACTTTAATTAGCCTAGTTAGATATATGGCAGAGGAACTTTGGCCATTAAAGAGAATTTGTTGGTAATTCTTTAAATTCTTTTTCATTTTTTAGTAACACACCTGAATATTCTCATGATTAAATAATTAAATATGCTGATAATAGAATAATTCTTTTCAAAACTTACTTATATTATTTGTACAAATATGTATTAAGAATAAAGTGTGTATATATATATTCATACGATTATTGTTATATTACACATTTCTCTCCAACTTTATACCTCATTTCTATGCCAATAGCATATTGTATATTTTCTTTGTAAATGGGTGCCACTCAGATTTAAAAAAACATTGAATATTGCATTGAAATCACTCTGTTAGAAATATTATTATATGTGTCATACAGAATTTAAACGCTATTTTAATTAAATAATTAAAATTCTAACATAAACACTTATGTAATCACCCTATGGGCATCACTCCATTGAGGTTTATTAGCAGAGGAACACACAAAATGGTAAAGATATAAAGAAAGGTTTATTTTCTTTTTGGCCTCCCACTAATTGCCCTAAAATAAGCTTAGTGCTTTTGCCAGCTTTAAATCTCATGGAAGAGTAAGCAATTCAAACTCCAATCTCTTGATGTGGTCACATATCTACTGCCAAGTTTCATTTTAAAGTTCCCTAAACAAACATGTACGCCAATTAAGCAAAATAAATAAGGGAGGAACTTGCTGTGTCCTCATGCCATTTTCTCATTAATTCTAGGAAATGACTCTGGGAATCCTTCCCATTATTATCAAATAGATTAAATGGCATCTTCCCCCAAATGACTCAGGTAAAAGTGCCAGGTTTACTTTCATCTTGGACTCTATACTCTTTGAATGAAGACCAGACCAAACAGTGCCCTTTGAAGCAGAAGATGCCTTTCTTCATAATGTCATCCATTACAGAAAGGTTTGAGGAAAGGTCAGCTCTACCCCAGTGTAAAAGAAAATACGGGCAATTCATATAGAGTCACTTCTTACGTTTTAGAAGTATCTTCATTTCAAGATCTGCTGCAATAATTTTCATAACACATATTTGAAATGCCAAATAAGAGGACAGAGATTATATTCACAATCAAGTAGCATGTATTAAAAATGTTTCATTTTAAAGTAGTTGGGAATTACAATAAAGGAAATCAGTAAGCAAGGCAGGAATGAATGCCTGGCTAGTCTGTATTAGTCCAAATTCATGCCAGAAGTAGCATATTTAAAGTCTTAAATAAAGGGAACGCAATGAAAAACTATTACCCAAGGTGTAGTCAAGAATAAGATAACTAGTAAGACATTATGAAACACAGCATCTAAAAATAGTGAATGGCTATTAGTACCTCCACATGTATAGGAACAAGAGAATCAAATAACCTAACAAAAACTGAACAATATTCTATTGTCTTTGGATAGGGGCATCACACTAGGAATCTTGCAATAAGGAAAGGAAAATAATTACTGCTGCACCATGACCAGCAGACCAAGGCTAAGCCATAACACTGGGTGAAGACTATGGACCCAAATAGTCTTTCCTCTCTCTATGTTGTTGTTGTTAGGTGCCCTCGAGTCGAGTCCGACTCATAGCGACCCTCATAGGGTTTTCAATGGCTGACTGTTTCAGGATTGCCTTGGGAGTGGGTTGCCACATCCTTCTCCCATTTTGTGGTGCTGGGAATTGAACTCGGGACCTCAGAGACTGCAGAGCAGTGCTCTACCAACTGAGCTAAATCCCAGCCCCATAGGATCTCTTAATGGTACCTCCCATTGAGCAGACCAAATGAGAAGCAAGAGTAAAAGACATCATCAGAGATTAGGATTTTTGACCTCAAAGGAGAGCACTGGAGATTGATCTAAGGTAAAGTGAATGAAAACAAGTACACATATATAAGATGTTTTCTTTGAAACTGGACACTGTATGTTAACACAGACACTAGTTTTTGCTCAGCATCCTTGGCAATTCTGAAACAGAAATCTAGAAATAGAAGTCTGTCAAGAAGAGAACAGAATGGAGAAAAAAATCTTTTAATGGAAAATGCTTTAAAACTTTAAGCTATCCTCTCTATTTAAGTGAAATAAGGCTAATAATTACATTATTTTCTTTCTCTCTCATATGGCTGGTACTAGTATGTCTTCTGACAGTTAGAAACAGAGACTACTGTTTTGATTTTAGGCTCTGGCATATGAATTATGCATTGCTACTTCCTACAAACATTGACAGAACTTGTCCCAGTACTAAAGAACCAGCCTGGAAATTTTATTGACTTCATAATTCCCTGCTATAACATGATAAAAATAAGTAATTCAGTTGATGCCTTTGAATTCAGAGATGCATTTGAATCTTCTAGTGTTATAACAAAGTAAATAGTAAATAACTGCACATATATACATGCAAGAAAGTCCAATGTTAGAGAGATAAATGTAAGAAACATAAAAAATTCCTCTCAGATATTTCAATAAGTGCATATTCTAGGAAAATTAGAAATCATCAAGTGTGAAATGAACTGCATAAACATCAAAGTTCTAGGCATCAGTGAGCTAAAATGGACTGGTATTGGCCATTTTGAATTAGATAATCATATGGTCCACTATGATAAGAATGATAACTTAAAGAGATATGGGTTACATTAATCTTAAAGGCATCTCAACATCTGTTCTGCATTATAATGCTGTGATAGAACAATATCCATACACTCACAAGGAAGGCCAGTTATTATAAGTATTATTCAAGTTTATACATCTACCACTAAGGCCACAAATGAAGAAGTAGAAGATTTTTACCAGTTTATGCAGTCAAAAATTGATGGAACATGCAATCAGGCTATACTGATAATTATTTTGGTGATTGGAATGCAGAAGTTGGAAACAAAGAAGGATAAGCAGTTGGAAAATATGGCTTTGGTGACAGAAACAATGCTGGAGATTACATGACAGAATTTTGTCAGACCAATGACTTTTTCATTGCAAATACATGTTTTTACCAAAATAAATATCAATTATATGCACATGGAAATCACCAGATGGAACATAGAGAAACCAAAGTAACTACATTTGTGGAGAGAGATGATAGGAAACCACAATATCAGAGGTTAAAAGAAAACCAGGTGCTGACTGTGGATCAGACTCTCAACTGCTCATATGTAGGCTCATCTGTAGGTTCAAACTAAAATTGAAGAAAATTAGAACAAGGGTATAGAAAGCCAAGTTATGACCTTGAGTTTATCCTATTTGAGGTCAGACCACCTCAAGAACAGACTTGATGCCTTAGACACTAATGATAAAAGACCAGAAGAGTTATGGTGTGACAACAAAGACATCATTCATGAGGAAAGCAAAATGTTATTAAAAAGATAGGAAAAAAAAGAAAGATCAATTACATGTTGAAAGAGACTCTGAAACTTGCTGTTGAATGGTCAGCAGCTAAAATGAAATGAATACATGATAAAGTTAAAGAACTAAATATAAATTGAGTCCACGTCATAGTGATACTAAGGACAACATAAGGAAACACTCCCTGATTCTGGGCCAGGCAAATGATCTTATTTATGTTTAAGCCCCATTGTTGAAGATACTGTGTCAATTCATCTAGTTGAGGATTCTCCTTCTCATTGAACTGCCCCTCTCTCAAACATGATGTCATTTTCTAGGGATTTGTTCCTCCTGATAACATGTCAAAATGCATCAGACAAAGTCTAGATATCCTTGCTTCCAAGGAGCACTGTACTTGAACTTCTTCTAGGACAGATCTATTGGTTCTTTTGGCAGTCTATGGTACATTCTATATTTGTCTCCAACACCATAATTCAAATGCAGCAATTCTTCTTCTGTCTCCCTTATGCAATATCCAGCTTTCACAACCATATGATGTAATTAAAAACACCATGGCATGAGTCAGGCATACCATTGTGTTCGATGTGACAACTTTCCTTTTCAACACTTCAAAGAAGTCTTTTGCAGCAGCTTTTCTGAATTCAATGTGTCTTTTGATTTCTTGACTGCTGCTTCCAAAGGTGTTGATTGTAGAACCAGGTAAAGCAAAATATTGGACAACCTTAATCTTTTCTCCATTTATCATAAATTTGCTTACTAATCCAGGTGTAAAAATTTTTGTTTTGTTGAGATTGAGGCACAATCCACACTGAAGGCTGTGTTCTTTGATTTTCATCAGTAAATATTCCAAATCCTGTTCAGTTTCAGAAAGCAGAGTTGAGTCATCTGCATAACACAAGTTGTCAATGAGTATTCCTCCAATCCTGCTGCTATGTTCTTCTTCATAGAGTCCAGCTTCTTGGGCTATTTGCTCAGCATGGATATTGAAGAGGTACGGAGAAAGGATACAGCCCTAATTCACACCTTTCTTGACTTTAAACCAGGCAGTGTTTCCTTATTCCATTTGAATGACTGCTTCCTGGTCCATGTACAGATTTTCATGACTATAATGAACTGCTCTGGTATTCCCATTCTTTGCAATATCATCCATAATTTGTTATGATCCACATAAATGCTTTTGCATAGTCAATAAAACATAGAGAGATATCTTTCTGGTATTCTCTGCTTTTGGCTAATATCAATTTGACCTCAGCAATGATGTCCCTGGTTTCACACCCTGTTCTGTATCCACCTTGATTTTGTGGCAGTTCCCTGTCTATATAGAGCTGCAGTCACTTTTGAAAGATTTTTAGCAAAATTTTGCTTGTGTATGACATTAATGATATCATTGGGTAGTTTCCACATTAGGTCTGAGCCCCTATCTTGGGAATAGGCACAAACGCAGATCTCTTTCAGTCATCTGGCCAGTAGCTGTTTTATAAATCTCTTGACATAAACAAGTTAGCAGCTCCAATGTTGCATCCATTTGTTGAAACATCTGTATTGTTATTCTATCAATTCCTGGACTTTTGTTTTTCACCAAATCCTTCAAGGCAGTTTCCACTTAGTGGATATGGCATAGCTCAAAATAGAAGGAACAAATATAAATATCCATTAGTAACTGGAATGTGGAATGTATATAGTATAACCGTAGGAAAATTAGAAATTGTCAAAAGGGAAATGGAGCACATAAACATCGACATTCTAGGCATCAGTGAGCTAAAATAGACTGTCATGGGCTATTCTGATTCAGATAATAATACAGTCTACTATGCTGGAAATGACAAATTTTAGAGAAATGGGGTTGCATTCATCATCAAAAAAGACATCTCAAGACCCATCCTGAAGTACAATGCTGTCAGTGATCAAGTAATATCCATAGAGATACAAGGAAAACCAGTTAATATGATGATTATTCAAATTTTTGCACCCACTACTAAGGCTACAAAGGAGGATAGGGAAGATTTTTACTAGCTTCTGCGATCTGAAATATATCAAATATGCAATCAGAATGTACTGGCAATTACCGGTAACTAGAATGCAAAAGTTGGAAACAAAGAAGATGACTCAGTAGTTAGAAAATGTGGCCTTGGTAACAGAAATGATACTGGAGATCACTTGATATAAAGTGATCTTGATATAAGTTTGTCAGACCGATGACCTTTTAATTGTAAATACATCTTTTTACCAACATAAATGGTGACTGTACATATGGAGGTGGTATAGATATTTTTAAACAGGACTTTGCATGAATCTAAGACTCTATTCTTCTAGAGTGAATTCCTGGGAGTAGTATGGATGAGTCATATAGTAAATATATGCTTAAACAACTGGAAAAGTGCTTTCCAAGGTGAATTTTCCACTTTGCATTCTCACAATCCAATCAATGATACATTTATTTGCCTAACAATCTTTCCAGTATATTCTATGGCCATTTAAAAACTTTTATTTATTCTAATAAATATATGGTATATCTCATCATGGTTTAAATTTGCATTTTTAAATGAATATCAATATTGTATAGAAATGATGTTACGTTTTCTTAAAGAAAACAAATTCTGGTTGCAGTAGCACACAACTCTAATCACAGCAACTCAGGAGGCTGAGGTAGAAGGATCATGAGTTTAAGGCCAGAGGCAGACCACATAACTTAGTGAGACCATGACTCAAAATAAAAACCAAAAAATGTGTTGAGGTGCAGCCCAGTGCTGGAGCACTTGCAAAGCTTGCAAAGTATGTGCAAACCCCTCTCTTCAACCTATATGTATCACCAAAATTAAACAATAACAGTAATAATAAAATTTTCAATGGTTGGTTGAATTTTGTCAGAGAAATTATTTGGACTGGTGATTTCTTCTTAGAAATATTTTACAATTATATATCTACAATAAGTTTAACTTATCTTTTATTCTGGAAACTTTAGGTTGATTATGCCTTAAAAGAAATGGAGCCAGTTTATGTAAATTGTCAAATATATGTGCCTAGATTTGTATGTATTGCCTTATTATCCCTCTTTCATTGCTGATATGGGTAATTTGTGTCTCTATTTTCTTTAGTCTCATTAGAAATTTATCAATCATATTAATCTCCTTAAAGAATCAGACTCTGATTCAAGTTTCCCCCTAAAGTATTTCTGTTTAAAATTTTACTGATTTCTTTATTGTTTCATTTTCTACTAAATCTGGATTTATTTTGCTCCTTTTTTTCACTCCTTTAAGGCAGAAGTTCAGATTTTTGGTTTCATATTTTCTAACATAGATATTTAAGGTGTGTCTGACTCATGCCATGGTAGTTTCAGTTGCATCATATGGTTGTGAAAGCTGGACATTAAACAAGGGAGACAGGAGAAAAACTGATGCTTTTGAATTATGGTGCTGGAGAAGACTATTGAATATACCATGGACTGCCAAAAGAACCAACAGATCTGTCCTAGAAGAAATACAACCAGAGTGCTCCTTGGAAGCAAGAATGGCCAGACTGCAACTTACATATTTCAGACATGCAGACAGGAGAGCTCAATCCCTAGAGAAAGACATCATGTTTGGGAGAATGACAGGTCAACGAAAAGAAGGAAAACCCTCCCACCAGATGGATTGACACAGGGTCTGCAACAATGGGCTTAAACATATATAAGATTGTGTGCCTGGCACAGAATTGGGAAGTGTTTTGATCTGCTGTACATAGGGTCGCTATGAGTCAGACTCGACTGGATGGCACCTAACAACAACAACAAACATAGATATTTGATACAATAAATTTCCTTTTGTGCAATGATTTAGTTATATTCCACAAATTGTGATATGACAAACTTTATTTTGAGTTAGTTCAAAGTATTTTTGATATTTCTCTTGAGATTTCATCTTTATCTACAAGGTATATATAGAAGTATGTGGATTCATTTCCAAGTTATCAATTATTTTTCCTGTTATTTTTCTTTTATTGTATTGTTTGTTGTTGTTAGGTGCCACCGACTCGGTATCTGATTCATAGCGACCCTACGTACAACAGGTGAAACACTATTGTTAGTGCTTCTCTGCTATTCATAGGATTTCCAATGGCAGGTAATTTTTTGTGAGTATGTTGCCTAGTCCTTCTCCCAAGCCTATAGCATCTGCTTTTCCCAGGTCATCTCCTATCCAAGTACTAACCAGGCCAGACCCTGCTTAGCTTCCGAGATCTGATGGATCAGTTGCTTCATTGGTATGGCTGCAGACTCTATTATTGTATCCTAGTTTAATTCCATCATAATCAGGGGACTTTTTCTATTTAAAAAAATTTAAATGGTTTATTTTAGGTCTGTCTTTAAATATGAGTGTTTGAAACATATGGTATTAAAACTTTCTGTTTTCAAGGCAAGGCAAACATTAGGTGGTTTTGCAATATAATTTCCTCATTCCTAGTTAGGGAGAATTTACATATAAGAATCAAGAGATTTTTACATTTTTATGAGGGTTGGTTTTATTTTGAAGTTGAACAAGATTGTTGTTGTTGAACAATAAGATGAGAAGCAGAACCAGAACTTAAATGTAATTAGTATGTACGTCAACAAGTTTTCCTTTGGAAAAATATCCAATTTACATGTTTCTATTTGTGACAAAAATATCATACAATAAAAAAGAAATAATTAAATGTAAAAAATGCTTCTTAAGAGAACTTAAAGTAATGAACTTAGACTTGGAGACATATGTGATCAGCTTCTTTGTGTATCATTGCCAATATAATTGTACCATACATATGTGGACATATTTATATACAAAGAACATGTAAAATCTTAAATTCATTGGACAAATTATGGAAAAATGCCAAGCAATTTATTGTAATGTAAGCATTTAATTGTTTATCTTTCAATAGAATGACCTTCAGATTTATAGCCATAAAACATCTTCATGTAGACTAAAGTTTGATTTTGCTCAGATTTATTTTGATGACTCAATAATTTTTTTCACTATTCTTCTCCATTACCATAAAGAAGTAAACTCTAATTAAATCTGTATCCTTATGGTAATAAAAAGATAATGTCAATCAATACTTTTAAGAGTTTCTATTGGTCTCTTTGTGAATATTTTTTAGATTTCTAGCAAATGATATCATACCACTGGATGCATGTTTGATCAGCTCAATATTCTAAAGGAAGTAACAGAATCAAAATTTTAGTTTCTCTCATAGATCTTTTGGAGAATATGAACCTCTTTCTTTTACTAGCAGTTTGGATTAATAGGCAAAACAATTAATTGTAGGTTAAAATAGAACTATAAATTAATAAACAATATTTCATTTGAATAATTTATAAGATGACTAGAACACATACACACACACACACACACACACACACACACACACATATATATATATATA
>VMDO01025121.1:7650-28800 GCA_007922755.1 Pedetes capensis | reverse complement strand
GAAAAGATTTGAAATAATAGAGTATGTAAACACATGGAAAAGGGAACTGAATATTATTTCAATTTTGGAAAAAACGTTTTGAACAAGTTTCTTTGCCAAAGTTTTATTTCCAAGAGTTACTGAAAATGATGTATTAAGGGACTGAGGGAAATATGTAATAATTGGGATAATATCCCCTACTAAAGGAATGTATGAGGACCTTAATATCTTATCAGGGAAAACATATCATGTTTGAAAAGGCATGAAACTCTTCTGTGTAAATACATGAGGAACAAATGGAAATAGTAGTGTTGTGAAACATTTTTAAGTATAAGATAGGGAATTATAAGTAAGTTATTCTATATTGAAATGAGCTACCTAGTGCATGATAAAGTACAAATTTATAAATCCTTTCTACTATTCTATTTTCTGAAGGTATTGGTTATATGCTGAAAGAAAGGAAGATAATCAGATAATATCCAAAACCAAACAGAAAATATTAACCATGCTCCATTTCTGCATACTCTACACCTACAACTTCATAAGAGCTAGTATGAGTTGAATGCCTACTTGTGTGCTAGATGCTCTTCTAAATCTGTTATAGGCATTCTTTTTTGCATTTTTTTTCAGATAGGTACTATTGTACCTATTTTACAAATGAGAAAAGCAAATCACAAATAGATTTGTGATGACATGGTCTGTAAGAAAAAAGTGTCACCCAAGCTAGAGGATATCCTGGAGACAAAAAAAATACTTCAAAATGGGCATGTGAATGGCAGTCTAAGAAAAATGTGAGAACAGAAAAAGGTACAAGGAGGTCAGAAACTCCATGTACAAACTTGATATTTCTATTGGGATAGTACTTTTCCTGATATGGTCCAAAGATGGAGTTTAATTGGCCCAAACTTATTCCATCTTATGTTCTGTAGGATAGCTGCTAATGTGTGGGAAATGAGACCTTTGGTAGAGGCAAAATTTATTTTATTTTTAATAGGCAAAAGTTAAACTTTTTAGAGTTACTCATAATCAGTGTTTAATATCTTCATTGAGTGAGATTTTCAAGAATTTAACTTTCAAATGGAAGAAAATTCCATTCTGATTAATGTACTTTATCATGTTGAAGGAAAAACCATAATTTTTTTTTTTATAAAACCAAAACCAAGCATCAACAACACGATCAATTTAGACTATCTGGCATTTTTATATTACTTTATGTTGTCATTTGGTCCCTCAATCAGGCGGACTCAATCAGATGAGAGAATCTCATCACTCTCTGAGGAATTAGAGTGCTGCCTAAAGGGATATGTTTCCTTTGATTAAGATTAAACAAAGCTCTGGGTCAGGTTAAAGGACAACATCAAAAAGCATAAGATAAGTTTAAAGTATAACATAGAAACAGAGCTAACATAAAGAATAAGGCAGTTGGTTAACATAAGATGCAGCATATACTGATTGTTATTGTTGTAATACTAGCAGGCAGGTTTGCAAAGACTCCATGTGACAAGGAGCATTAGGCCCCCAAGAGTTTGCCCCCAGGGTCCTTCATAATTCTGGAAACTCTGTCAGCAGAGCTCATAGATTAAAATCTCCACCTCAAGTCACAAAGAGCTCTGCAGCTGCATTTAAGTAGATGAGGTCACGTCCTGTATACATCTATAACAACTTTTGGTATATATCATCAAAGAACATAGCCTTCCATGTAAATTGAGACTCAACATCAACAAAACAGTACTTACAATTGGGTTAGTATGCAATTTCATGATATGTGGAGAAAAGATTGAGGTTTTCTGTGATTTTGCTTTACTTAGTTCTATAGTCAATACCCATGGAAGCAGCAGTCAAGAAATCAAAAGATGCATTGCTTTGGGAAAAGATGTAGGAAAAGATCTCTGTAAAGTACTGAAAAGTAAAGATATCACATGGAAGACAAAGGTGTGCTTGACTCATGCCATGGTATTTTCAGACATATCATATGGTTGTGAAACCTGGACATTAGACAAGGGAGACAGGAGAATAATCAATGCTTTTGAATTATGGTGCTGGAGACAAATATTCAAAATACCATGGACTACCAAAAGAACCAACAGATCTGTCCTACAAGGAGTACAACCAGAGTGCTCCTTGGAAGCAAGGATTGTAGACTATGTTTTATGTATTTTGGACATGTAGTCAGGAGGGATCAATCCCTAGAGAAAGACATCATGTTTGGGAGACTGGCAGGTCAATGAAATAAAGGAAGACCCTCCACTAGATGGGTTGACACAGTGTCTCCAACAATGGGCTTAAACATAAATAAGACTGTGTGCCTGGCAGAATCAAGAAGTATTTCATCCTGCTATACATAGGGTTGTTGTGAGTTGGACCTGACTCAACCTCAATGGCACCTAACAACAACAGTATGTATCAAATAGGAAATGTCCAAAGGACTGTGTTTTCTTTTGTAATATGGGTAGTAATACTGCTTGTGAATATTTAGAGAGGCTCCAGGTTTCTAGGATTGTGTTAATGTTGGGATTGAGTCTTAAAGTCTTTCCCATATTTTCCTATATTGACAGAGATGTAATAAATATCCCAATTTCAAGTGTGGAGCAAAGTTAAAGTAAAAGGAATTAATTTTTGTTCTACATTTATATAAAGTCAGTGTAAAGTAGTTTTACAGGGATAATGACTGTGTTTTGTAAGTATAGTACATTGAGTAGAAATATTTACTCTGTGTATTTACTAATATTTTACCACCTATAAAAAGAAGTTTAAAGGACATAAGAAAAAGGTAATATTTAGCTCAATAGGTACATGAATTTTAAAATATTGCTGAATATCGCTGAATATCTGCATTCTACATGTTGTGAAGAAGAATAAATGAAAGGATATGAGCATCCTTCTGAAGTAAATTAATCCACCAGTTTCTTTTGCTACTATTAACCTATAGCAATTGGCAATTACAAGCAAGATGATGTTGATGCAAAATTTCTGATAATGTGGTATTTCTACCATTGTTATTCATGAATGAATTCTCTCCCCTCCTTAGGTGTCCTTCAATACATGTCAGAATGTAATCTTATTTGAACCCTTACCTATTTCACTGTGTGAAAATATATAATGTGTGACAACGCACACACACACACACACACACACACACACACACACACACACACACACGGCCCTCCTGTATATATTTTACCATATCTTTTTTCTTCTTCTGGGAGTGTATATTATGTTTATGCAGGTAATTAAAATTATTGTAGGAAATCTATATGTTCAAAATTTTCATTCAAACCTAATGCTTTATTGTTGTTGTTATTGTTGTTGTTAGGTGCCGTTCAGTCACTCCAACTCATAGCATCTCCTATAGGGTTTTCAATGGCTGATTGTTTCCGGATTGCTTCGGGGATGGATTGTCATATTCCACTCCTGTTTTTGTGGTGCTGGGGATTGAACTCAGGGCCTGAAAGAGTGTGGAGCTGCACTCTACCACCTGAGCCAAACCTGAACCCTTTAGTGCCTTAGTTAAATACAATTTCAACATCTATAATTAATATTCACACTGATTTAAAATAATCCTATTTTATGTTGGATTGGGGCTGGGATTTAGTTCAGTTGGTAGAGCACTGCACTGCAGCCTGTGAGGTCCTGAGTTCAATTCCCAGCACCGCAAAAATGGGAGAAGGACTTGGCAATCCACTCCCAAGGCAATCCCAAAACAGTCAGCCATTGAAAACCCTATGAGGGTTGCTATGAGTCGGGTACCGACTCGAGGGCACCTAACAACAACAACAACAACATGTTGGATTATCCCTTAAGCTAAAACTCTTAACATTAACACAGGATACTTCTAGTGGTGCCATTGTTTCATACTAATTTTGTATACAGACCACTTCACCATTGCATGTGATGGTTTTATGATATCAGCAACCTGCAGAAGACTGGATTGCCTTAATCTCCACCAGCTATCAGTTGTCTTAATTTCCTTTTCTGGGGACTGGCTTTTTTTTTTTTTTTTTTTTTTTTTTTTTTGCTTACCCTGCCTAGAGATATTAAAACATTTATTTAGCATACTATACTTTTCTTACAGTGTGACAATTTCCTCTTTGATTAGGACAATCAAGCTGGGATGGAGAGGATTCAGGAGGGGATTAAGGGCATTAGAGTCTCTCTCTCTCTCTCTCTCTCTCTCTCTCTCTCTCTGTGCTTGTATGCACATTGTTGCATTATTCAAAATGGGTTAAAACAGAATTTTTTCTTTTATAAAGCAATTGTGTTGTTGTTGGTAGCAGACAAATTAAACTTCCATGTTGAAGACAAGTAGATTGAACAATTTCCTCTGTGTATAAAACTGAACTGATACAGAGGTTTAAAGAAAGCAGTTTAATTTTTCCTGTTCTGCACTTTGGACAACTGTTAGTAGAGGACAGAAAAGCACTCCTACCTTATTCTTAAACCAAGTCCTACCTTGTGGGAAAACTTTGAGTCACAGAAATGGATAGTTTAAATTTTGTTTTTTAAATTTTGGGTACTTCTGTCTCATGTTGGCTTAAAGAAAGCATATAATTTGGCTCTAGCAAAAGGCATATATGGTCCAGAAAGAAAGTTAATTTATTTAATTACTACAAACAACATACTGATACTACACTACGATAATTTCATTGTGTAAAGGAGTATCTTGTTCTCAAGACAGAGGAGTTGGTTGCTTAGTTCAGTGTCCTTTAGCTAACAATGATCAAAAGTTAATTCATCTAGTTTGGGTGTAGTCTTACAGATATTTTTTCACATAGTACACAGCACGGGGGGGTTAACCTGGGGCCTCACATATATGTTGCAAGTACACTGCCATTGGGCTACACCCCAGCCCATTCTTTTTTTATTTTGATTTAACATCTTACTAAATTACACAGGCTGCCTCTGGCCTCAAATTCCTTCTACCTCTACCTCCTGAGTCACTGGGATTATAAGAGTGTGCCCCTGTGCCCAACTTGCAGATCTTACACTAAATTTTGCCAAGTCTAATGCTTTAAGTCAGAATTTGAGAGACCTGAGATGCTCCAGGAAAAAGCAAAGGAAAGAAATATACTGAAAACTGAAGTTGGGAATGAGATGCCATCAACTAAGAGTCTAAGTTATTTAGGATCTTGAATATATGATGGAATTGTTCATCCTAAAAAGGACTTTTGTGATCAGATTATTTTCTAATCTATTTTTATAAGTGGTGAGAGGAGCTCAAATAAGTTAAATGACTTTCTAAAGAGTTATATCATGAAAGACACAGAATTATGTTAAACTAAAGCCTGTTGACTTTTATCTTGGTGCTTTCTCTCTTTATCCACTTATGATTTGTTACTTATCACAACCAAGATATTCTTTTCTTTATCATCATCCATATCTCATCCATCTGCTTGATTTGGGTCATGTGACATAGGGCCATTTTTCTTTCTTTCCTCTAAGAATGAGTTCTCAGGTTGAAGATAAATGATAAAAACTTTGAATTATTGGCTTTATAAAACACTACCTTAAGATTAAAGGAAAAACAAAATGGGGAACCACATTTAATACAGCTTTACTAAAAATGATTATAAAAAGTTGTGGTGGTTGTTAGATGTTGTTGAGTTGGTGTCTACTTCATAGTGACCCATGTACAACAGGTAAAACACTATCGTCAGTGCTTCTCTGCTGTTCATAGGATTTGCAATGGTGGATTGATTTTTGGGAGTGGGTTTCCAGGTCCTTCTCCCAAACCTACAGCTCCTGGTATTCCCAGGCACTCTCCCATCCAAGTACTAACCAGGCATGACTCTACTTAGCTTCGGAGATCTGACAAGATTGGACACCACAGTGGTATGGCTACAGGCTTATAAAAAGTAAATAGGTCTTTTTGCCTTACCTCTTGGCCTTCATCCTGAAGATGAAGAGAGATACAATGGAATTATATATTTGAGTTGAGAATCTTATAATGGAGACCTATACTTCACCTTTCAGAAATAAGATTCTTATTATTGACATGGCAGTGATGGAGTAAGGAAGTTTTTGAATAAGTGAGAATAAATCTTTTGGAAATTAGTTGTTATGATTTGGATATAAAATATCTCCCCAAAGAATTATGTGTTGAAGTCTTGGTCCCCTCCCGGTGGATCCAATCATTGAGAAACGATTGGATGCTGAGGGCTCTGGCCTAATAAACGGAGTATTCCACTGATAGGTTCATAATATGATGGCATTCCTGGGAGGTGATAGAAAGTAAGAGGCGAGGCCTTGTTGGAGGAGGTAGCTCACTGGGGTGTGCCTTTGAAGGGCATATTTTGTTCCTGGCCTGTTATTTCTCTCTGTGATGAGGTAAGCAGCTCTTCTCTACCAGCGCCTCCCTCATCTCATGCCCAAAGCATTGGATCCAATTGACCTTGAACTGAAACCCCTTCAATTGTGGGCCAAAATAAATCTTTCTTTTATAAAATTGTTTTTCTCAGGTATTTGTCACAGCAATGGAATGTCTGACTATTACATTGGTTTTCTATATCTTAAGAAAAAAGTCAGTATTTATTCATGTCTTTAATGACATATAAGATCATAAAATAATAAAATAATGTATTTACCCTCAAGACATATAATAACACATAGTTCAGACAGTACTGTTTTCAGCTGACTGGGGGCTGTGTTCCATGTATTTATTTCATTCCTCTTTTCCTCACTGCTTCCAGGTTTCAGTGTACAACATTTACCTCCTCCCTTATGAAAAATTCCACCTTTTCTGAGGCTCATGAATTAAATTACAGCATATTCTACTCATAGTGCCAGTGAATTCCATATACTTTATAATCATTCCCATCATTTTTGAAGTTTTTGACACCTGCTCCTATTTTCTTAGTACTCCAAGTACTAACAGTGCCCCAAACAACATCACCATGTGATGGATTGATTGATCTGCTTTTCTTGGATTCCTTTGTATCCTTTCTGGATCCCTTTAAGTCTGTATCTCCACCAGTCTTCTTTTCTGCTCTCTTTTTATGTTTTGTCATCATTAACATGGCCACATTTTTGAAGTTGTCTTTGCAATTACAATTCAGAGCTCTTTCTGAGTCTGCTTCAGCTATGGGCTCAATTACATTCAGGCCATGTACTTTTTCCCTACTTTGGACCTCCAATTATCTCACTTTTGTCCTTTTCTCCATTTCCTCCAAACTGAGATTGAGTTACCACTGACTATTCTATTTTCTATCCTCTAATTTCCTTTGTTCCATGACTTGTTTTTCTTTTTTGCACATTCCTGGAGATATTCTAATAATGACTTTTTCCTTGTCTGGAGAAAACCAGACAACTAGGCATATTGATCACCTTACACAAGGATGGCCAATGACCCAAGGAGATGTCATTGCTACTCAATAGTGCCATTACATTTTGTTACTGTTGCTGGATATTTTTTAAAGCCAGCTTTCATTAGTAATGATAATTGTTTATAAAGTTCTGTACTTTAAAAGTTTTGCACCTCTTCCCTCATCATCTCTTTCTTTTTGGCAAAACTCTTTCCCTTTTATTATAAGAGTTTCTCCTTTTTAGCAGATACTGTGTTTATTGTGATACAAAGAAATTAGATAAAAATTGTTGGAAAGAAATCTTATAGAGTTCTGAACCAAAATTCCACATTTATTTGTGCTAAACTGATCTATTTCCCCTCTGACAAAAGCCAGTTTTGATTACCTGTGTTCTGAATCCTGTTTTCTCCTAAGTAGGGAGTCTTGGTGTTCCAAATATTGCCTAATTTTTTAAAAATTTTCATTATATATTCTTTTTTTTCAGGTCAAGTTATTTGTCCATATGTTTTTTTTTCTTATTAGAAATTTTTAATGTACATCATAATGTGATTCATTTTGACATGCTTTTCATTGTGACAATTTTCATATATGTAATTTGATAAACATTATTCATACATGTTACCCCTTACCCTCCCCTATGCTTCCCCCTTTCCCCCCCTTCTCATCTAAGTTTCCCATCCAGGTCTTCTCTATCTTTTACTTAGTAGTATTTTTCTATATGTCCTTGGGTTCCATTTCTGTTTAAGATAGAAACTTTTCCTGTAGTGGTCTTTGTTTTTATCTTGTTAGAACAATTATATGTGATTTCTAGTCCATTTATATTGACAACATTCTTATCTTCCCTCCCCCCCTTTTATTATGATCTGATCTTTGAGTAGGATTTTTTCCTTCTTGTAATTTTGAATCAGCTCCCTCATATGAGAACATGTGTTGTTTCTCTTTCTGAGCTCGTGTTCATTCACTTAAAATAATTTTCTCCAATTCCATCCATTTTGCTGCGAATGACCTTATTTCATTTTTCTTGATTGCTGAATAGTATTCCATTGTGTATGTATGCCATAGTTTTTTTATCCATTCTTCTGTTGAAGGGCACTTTGGTTGATTCCATATCTTTGCTATTGTGAAAAGTGCTGCATTGAACATGGAGATGCAGGTGTCTCTGTGGTATGATGAACCATCTCCCTTTGGGTTAATTTTCATTATATATTCTATAACTTATTTTTATCATATCAGTACTTAAGTCTTCAAGACCTTTAAAAATGTCTCACTCTCATTTCAATATTCTCATTTATCTCTCTAATACCTTTTTTCCTTTATTTAATTCTGAGCCTCTGCAATATGACTACTGCCATTAGCTCTTAAGTGAAATTTCTCTCCATTGTCACATATGAATGAATACATCCTTGGTCCTCATGTCATTTTTTTTCTTGACATAATTGCACATGACTAATTATTAAGTCATAAGTTTCAGGAAGAGAAAGACTGAAGATCTGAATCACCAGTACCTGTCACAGTATCTTGTGCAAAGAAGGATCCCTGTTCATTTAAAATGAATATTAAGATGACCACCTTATAATTTTTGTGCTAAAAACAGATAACAAAAAATGAGAGACTTCCTGCATGACAAAAAAGAGTTTGAAAGTCATCACTGATAGTTTTGGCACATGAAAAAATTCTGAACAAAATTGAAGGTCAATTGTTGTTGTTTTTAGGTGCCCACGAGTCAGTATCCAACTCATAGCGACCCTGCATACAACAGGCGAAACACTATTATCAATGCTTCTCTGCTATTCATAGGGTTTTCAATGGTAGATTGAATTTTGGGAGTGGGTTGGCAGGTCTGACTCCCAAGCCTACAGCCCCTGGTGTTCCTAGATGGTCTCCCATCCAAGTACTCACCAGGCCCAACCCTGCTTATCTTCTGAGATCTGATGGGATTGGATGCCACAGGGCTACAGCCATCAGAAAATTGAGGTTGTAGGATAAGTTGCCAACCTCAAATGTAAAAAGCCAGATAGACCAGCAACTGGTAGAGACAATTAGCAAGTAATTATCTAATTGCTGAAGAGTGAGCATGAAATAGCTTGAATGATTTAAAAAATCCAGTGGGTTCAAACTTTGCTGAATTTTACCTTCAAATCCAGTGGTTATCAGGCTGAAGATCAGTGAAGGCCACTTATTCTTCCAGCAACAAGAAGAGAAAATAACCATTTGAAATATAGCAAGACCCTTCTGTTCTCCTTAATATGAACCTGACCTAAAGAAACTATTTTTGTATAATCTAAATAACTTGATTTTATCAGAGCCTAACTTATTGGAAGAAAATAAAATACTCGATATGAGTTTTCTGTAGCATTCCACATAGGGGAAAATAGCTACCCAACTCTAGCCACCCCTAGTCTTCCAGTCTTACCTAAGGAAGACGAAACTGAGAAGTAATTGTCAAGATCACAGCCCAAGGGCACAGCCTTACAAGACAGCGCTATTCATAGGATTCTAGAATGCTTGCTTTTCCCTTACGTCTTACTATTACATGAATAGAGATCTCATAAAACAATATGGGTTTAATGTTATAAAGTACTACAAGCTTCAGATATTAAGAAGAAACCTCTAGGGAAACAACAGGACAACAGAAGAGACAAAAGCAAAGACATTGTAGGAAATTTTAGCCTCTGACACAAGAGCTACAGTAAAAAATAAATATGGTCTCTTACCCAGAACAAAAAGATCCATTTACCTAATTTTCTTTTACTCAATATATCATGTCTGTCTTTCAACAAAAATATACAAGTCCTGCAAAAGGGAACACACACACACACACACACACACACACACACACACAGAGAGAGAGAGAGAGAGAGAGAGAGAGAGAGAGAGATGCACACACAGTGAAGTAAGTATAAGAACCATGTACAAATATGACAGAAATTTTGGAACAATCAGGCAGAAAACTTAAAATAACCGTGATATTAATATATGTTTTAGCATTGATATACTCTGATGGAAAAAGTGCAAAGTGTACAAGAACAAATGAGTAACATAATCAGAGAGAAGAAAACTCCTATGACGAGAAAGAAAAAAAACAGTCCAGTTCAGAGCAAGATGGCAGACAGATAGCACATGCCTTCTGTCCCAGAGTAGAGGGCAGCCTTGATTAAGGGTTTGGAACTCACATTGAATAGACAGAAATAGTGATAGTTTAGATTGGGAGATGAACACTGAAATTGAGGATTTGGCTTTGAAAGATCTACTCAGAGGACAGTAGCTGGGTTACCATTCTGCCATTTTGTCATCACACAGACTGCGGATAAAATCCCAGAGACTCAGAGGGGACTTCATGCACACATCCACAGCGGCCAGACCCAACAGAGAGTGCAACCTTGACATCACACTGTCATCCCGCCCACGGGACACAAACTACAAGTTTCAGGTGAGTCAGTTTGAGGTGGCACCCGGAATCACCATCCCAAGTGTGCATGCTGCACAGCTGGAGATGCTGGGATGTTGTAGAACCCTCACACAGGGTTCAGATCCATGAGAGGGGATATGTGAGGGTGCAGGGAGTGATTGCAGAACTTGGAAACTTGGTTTCCAGCGGTGCATGTCCAGAACCAAGGCATGGCTCCCTCCCTCCTGTTGTGGTGGGACAGTTGTGCAGACTCGATCTCCACAGACATATGGGCACATATGCACCCAGATCCCAGACACACCAGATGCAATTCTGTCATCCCACTGCACTGTGGAGTAGGCTGGGGTTTGTGGAGGTGACTGAGCCCCACGAGAACAAAGTGCTCCTTTTTGGCAGAGCCTAGAGGCACAAGTAAGTTTCTAGTGCAATTGCAGCACAGGGACAGACCTGCCGCAGATTCCCTCTGGGACAGTTGGATATCATCCTGCCTACTGCAGGGGGAGAACTGAGGAGCCCAAAAGGGGATCTGGACCTCTCAAGTGGACTCCCAAGTGGGTGGAGAGCCCTGCAATAAAAATCCGCGATAACAGCCATATTCCCTCCATGCTGTAGGCTTTGGGGCAGAAATCTCCAATTTGGGAAATTGGTGCCTGAACTATGTGGGACAGGGAGAACTCCAGGGAGGTCCGCATAGGTTCTACTGCCTCTCTAACAATACAATAGACACAGAATATTTCATGGAACAGGTCTATGGGCATTCAGTGTCCCACTTAAACCCGGGACATTGTGGGGCTGCCCACTATACCCACTTGATGGAGGGAACCTACGCAAATGCTCTATACACTAAGGCAGACTGCTTCCACAGTTTGTGTGAAAACACTGCCACCTTGAGTGCTGCAGGGAGCACTGCATCCTGCAGTATTCACTTCATCTGGTGGAACTGTGTATCCACAGTTCAGATTCTACTTGTGAGAACATACAAGTTATTTATTTATTTATCTACTTATTTATTTATTTTTGTGGTACTGGGGTTTGAACCCAGGGTCTTATGCCTGCATCCTTTGTAAGTGCTGAACTGCTGCGCTGGACCCCCCAGCCCATATTTTTTACTTTTTGAGACAGGGTCTCGCTAAGTTATGCAGACTGCCTCTGATCTCGAGCTTGTGATCTTCCTGCCTCCACCTCCTGAGCTGCTGGGATTGCAGGCATGTGCCACTGCACCTGGCTACAAGTATTTTTATGTGTGTGGAGGGGAACATCTATGCGCGAGGTTTTTTTCTTTCCTTTCTTCTTTTCTTTTTTCTTCTTTCTTTCTATCTTTCTTCTTTTATTCTCTTCCCTTTTTCTATTCTCCTTCTCTTTTTCTTATGCTATATATGTGTTTTTGTTTTAATTATCTTACCCTTAAGTTTTAGCCTTAATTTTAATTTTGACAGTAATTTCTATTAGTCTCTGTCCTCTACCTCCTCTTTCCCCCTCTTCTGTCACCAAATCCCCCCCTTTCTCACCCCACAGAAAAGAAACAGAATCTATTGCCTCCCTAGCCCCTAGCCCCTTTGGAGTTGGGCTGGTGAACTCGAGTAAGAGCTACACAGACCAAACAGCCCAGGAACTACGCATCTTACAAGCTCAAATAAGCACCAGAGATTCAGCATCACACAATCTCAAAGGAATAACAGAGGGAGAAGTTCTGCACACTCAGGAGAGATGAATTCTATTTCCTGACCATATTATGGGCAAACAAAGTAAACCTACAAAAACCACAAAGGGTCAGGATGGATCTGAAGGCCCCACAGACCAAAGCCCTTCAACAAATAACTCCAAGGAATCTCAACTCTTAGAGATGTCTGATTTGGAATTTAGAGTTATGGTTATAAAAGAAATACTACCAGCACCCTTGAAAAGAAGGTATCTGACTTGGAGTCCATTCCATCCTTCCAGCTAGAAATGATAAGGAAAAACCAAGCAATGATCATTGAAATGTAAACTAAAATAAATGAATTTAATTTGGCTAAAGAATCCTTTTCATCGAGACTGTATGAATCTGAGGTGAGGATTTCCGATTCCGGAGATGGCATAAATGAACTTAAATACAAACAGAAATGGAATCAATGATAAAGGTATTTAAAAAAGATTTCCAGGAGAATTCACATAGAATGAAAAAATGAAACTTAAATGTTTTCCCTGTAGAATGTTTCACTATTGCTACTCAAGGCTTGAATTTTTTCTTTACTTCTATGAGCTTGAGAAATACAGAGCGTGTTCTTCCCTTTTGGTTTTCTGCCTCAGCTCTTTGCACATGTCATTATAATATTTGTGTTGTCTTCTCTAGCTGCCTTTTGAAATCTTCTTAGTTCCTTAATTTCATTATGTCTTCCTTTTACTTTAGCTGCTCTACATTCAAGGGCAAGTTGCTGCATCTCTTCTGACATAGTGTTAAGTATTACTTCTGGGTAAAGGCATTTAATTACTGATTTGAAACTCTCAAAAACTCTTATTCTTCAAACTAGCAAGTTTGAAGACACTGATTGCTCATCAGTTTGGAAGCTGAAATGAGAAAATATGTGAGAAACTATAATGAGAGTGAAAAATCTTTTCATTTTAAGCCATTTGGATTGTGGGCTTGCTATAGCAATTACTGTAACTATTTGGAAAGTCATTACAAACATTCAGATTGGTAAAAAAAAGAAATAGCAATTTAAGATTATTTAAGATTATTACCTACATTTATAAAAGTAATTAGTAAAAGAATTAAAAATAATAACATAATAGCATATGAAGTAATGCAGGTAGGAATGTCATAAGCTAAATGGTTCATTTTTCATGGCAAACAGATAACTGTGTGTCCTATAGTTTGAAAATGAACAAATAAAAGTAATATTTAACTATACAGAATGATATAGTATCTATGTTGTTTGTTATTGTTAGGTGCTATGGAATCAAACAAAATTTAAACCCAAGAATGATTGAAAGAGTTTACCTATCAGAAGTCAGGCTGGTTAGGGAAGGATAAATGAAAGCCTGTTTTTATTTGTTCTTTTCTGAAGTGGTGTACATGTATTACTTTCGCAAATAAAATAATATCAGTGTAATGGTTAAATTTAATTGCCAAATTGATTGGATTGAGAAATGTCTAGGAGATTAGTGAAGCATACCTCTGGGGTGTCTGTGATGACATTTCCAGAGGTGATTAGATCATGAGGACCCTGACCTCATGAATGCATTAATCCATTGATGGATTCATGATATGATGGCATTATGGAGGTGAAGGGTAGGAGGTGGGGCCTGGTTGGAGGAAGTATCTTGCTGGGGCAGAGGTGATGGGTGGCACTATATCCTGCTTGGCCTCTTCTTTCTTGACCTATTTTCCCACTCCTTGTTTTGTGGTTACCATGATGTGAACTGCTTTGCTCTGCTGTGATGGACAGGAACTTCTGAAATCATGAGCCAAAATAAGTCCTTCACTCAAGCTACTCTTGTCAGATATTTTGTCATGATGATAGGAAACCTTACTGACTTGATTGGCATGGGCAGATATGATGCTTCAGCCTCTACTGACTTCTCTGATCCCATGGCTTGTTTATGAGGTTCTCTACTTGTAAACTCAATTGTACATTACTGTCTTATATCTAGTAAGGGGAAAAATAAATAATCCACCCAGGCCTGTGACATCATGACCCAGTACCAAATCCACATCTCTGAACTTGTTCTTCAGATAGTCTTGCTCCAATGACGCCAGTATTCAAGCAATCCAGAAGAGCACCTGAAAGCCTATATAAAGTAGAATTAAATTCTTAAATTCTCTGAAGTTAAATGAGAACCCAAAGAAGGTACAATTTAGAAAAGAATTAAAATTCTACCATGTATTATACACAAACCTACATATACACACTTTATTTTGAAGTTCAAATGTACATTTATGAGGCAAAAATAACAAAAGAATAGGAATAAACAGTTTTTAATCTGAAGTCACCATGTGGTAGGAATGATAAAAAATGAAATAAGACAAATAACGTTTTCAAGACAAATAGGTTTTGAATTTGTTTTTGACCAGATGAGGACAATCCCTCTCACAAAAATAGACTCAACTGTCCAGTTATGCTCTCCTCCTGTGAACTACTGTCTCCTATAAATCTTGCACGGTAAAATCCTCCAGCACTCGTAAGGGCTGAACCAATGAAGCTGAGGTCCAGTCATTTCCAGAAGAAAATTTGCATTCTTGCTGGGACTGGCCTGCAGTGAGTTTTTCCAGAGAAATTGTGTTTACAAAGGCATGAAACAGCCAGTAAAGTGCAATAGACAGTCTCTGAGGAATAAAAGAAGACTGGGAGATATTACTTGAATTAATCATTTTGGACTCCAATAAGGACATTAAGCCTAAGAAGCAGAATAAAAAACAATTATTGTTCACAAACTTTGAACATCTCTCTAGCAGCTTGGTTTTTTTTTTTGGTTTTTTATTTTGTTTTGTTTTTTTTTGTTTTTTTAGAGAATACAATTTTTAAGATGTGTTCTTCTCAAGGCCTTAGTTTTAGGAAACTTTTCTTTTGGAGATATGAAAAAGAAAACGGTATTATCTCTGCCATGTTTCTCTTTTGTTTACCTCTCTCTTCCCTTCTTCTCCTCTTTCTTTCCTTTCATTGTAGCTTTTATGAAGTCTCACATGCTGAACCCTCCTCTACATCCAAAATTAAGAGGAAAATAATTATAAAATAAAAATATTTCCCTGTTAGTCTAACAACAGTGTGCCCAAGTTTATCTTCCATTTTGGGGGGCTGAGTGTTTACTGGGTATCATTATGTCTTTTAGCAGATGTGGAGACACTGCATATATCTATTTTTTTATATAGTTGATCTCTGCTGTGTTTTGAATGTCCCCTCCAATGTTCATGTTGAAATTATTTGCCATCTTGACAGTATTAAGAAGTGGGATCTTTACATGATGGGTAGGCCCTGGGGATACTGTGCTGATGAATGAATAAAGTCTATTATTTTTTCCTCCTTGTCCCTCATGCTGCTTATTCTAGCCTTCTCTAAGATGCTCATTTATGGTGTTAGAAACTGAAGATAATACCCTAAAAATTGGTACTTGTTTTCTGAATATTAGCTACAGATGAAGACATTCTAAATATATATGGCCTCCTGGTATCAGTATCTCTTTTCCATTTCTACACTTAGCTCCTTGAGGTCTTACAGAATCCATTTTAATTTCTTTTGCAACAGCAAAGTTTCCTTAGTTTAGAGATTCCCTGTTGAACCATTTCAGAAGACAGCTGCAACCTTGTCATTTTCTCAGCTCACAGCTCCCTAGGTCTTTGCATTCATGTGAGGTCATTCTTAAGATGTCCATGTGTTTGGATTGATGTCTGTTCATTTAAGTTTTATTTATATCCCATACCCTTCAGAGGAGGATTTGGGGAGTCTTATTGTTCTTACTACCTGCTGAGCACATCAGCACAGAGCTGTGTAAAAATATTTCCCAATTTTAATTCCAGAGAGACTGAGGGTAAAAGGGCAGGCAATGTGAGAGAGGCAGCAAATGGAAAAGATAAAGATCAGTTGGGCCAACACTGACCACTAATTGTGGGCTTATGAAAGTGATTTTGCTTTCCTGTGTGACATAATTTTCTCATAATGAAATAGGAATAATGATGGACAATAATTCCATGTAGTCATTAATAACTAACTAGTTCAGTTATCTTGAAAACCAGTTTTACATAGCATCAATGGTCATTAAGGAGAAGCTGCTCCCTTTATTAAACATTAATGCCGTATAAAATGCATCAAATGCATTTAAAATATTGAAATCCATTTCATTCATCCTGCTAGCAATGAAGTTTCAAGAGAAAGCAGCCTGTTAAGAAATTGCTCAAGATCATGAAGATCTGAATTGTGCTAATATATAATCTATACACACTCTTCTCACCCTATTCTACCTTTCAGCCACCTTTCAATTGTATATCCTCTCTTCATATCATTCCATGTGCCTATGTGTTCTGTGAAGATAAATGAGAGGTGGGTGACCTTACAGATTTTCCAGTAAGGAAATCAGAAATTGGCACATTGTCTTCCAAAACAGATCATGATGAGGGTGGGAACCAGGTTTACCAGATGACAAAGAAAGAGATTAATCCTCTCTCATAAACTTCCTGTCATATTCTACTCAATTGAAGACACTCATAATTCTCTATGAATCAAATGTAATTGATGTGCCCACTCATTTCTTTTCAAAAATATTTAATTAGTTTTAAACTGAAAAAAAAAAACCCTGTATATAATTATGGTGCACCACATGATTTTTGATCTACATATATATTGTAGAATGGCTACATCAAGCCATTTTTTGTAGTGCAAATGCTTAAAATCTACTCCCAGCAATCTTCAATTATACCAGATATTGTTAGTAACTCTGGTCATCAGAGGTATAATAGAGCTTTTGAAATGATTCCTTCCATCTTTCTAAAATTTCATAGCCTTTGACCCAAATCTTCCTAATCTCAATTATGTCTTTTAAATCACTTATTTTAGGGATAGAGGGAGAAAGAAAGGAGTGGGAAAAAGAATGAGAAGTTCATATCCACTCACGTCTCCTACTATTCCTGAAGATATTCAGTCTAACCATGTTCAGAGGAGGCAAAAAGCTTTGCCCAGATTAGTGGCTTGGGGAAGAGATATGTGCATAAAGAAAGACTCTAGAAGCCAGGCTCTGTGGCACATGCCTGTAACCCCAGCGACCTGGGAGTTTGAGGCAGGAACATCACAAGTTTGAGGCCAGAGGTACCCTTTTCAACTTAGTGAGACCTTTTCCCAAATAAAAAATAAAAGGGGGGGCTGTGGTTGCAGCTCAGTGGTATAGCTCCTGCCTAGCATGAGCAAGGGCCTAAGTCCAACTCCTTCTGAAATGCTAGGGAAAAACAAAACAAACAAACAAACAAACAAACAAAAAATCCAGGAAAGACTCTAGAGAAGGTGTGAATCTGGATCTCGTGCTTGAAGAAATGCTAAAACCTGATCACCAAGTGCAAATCTTTAAATAACCACTGAGATAACTGATGTGTCATAGACTCAGAGGGGATTTCCATTTTCATCTCTTCATCAAATACCTAAATTGAAGGTATCATAAATGGCTATGGCGTAATCCCTGATAGATACACAGATATTGATAGCATTACATGCATTATGAATTTTATTAGTCTGAACAATGTCATCTGGAGCCAGTGGGGCAGTGCCAGTGCTCTATAAACTCACATGTAGATGGACAAAACTCCTTTATGAAGGAAAAATATCTGGCAAGTGACGATACACATATAGTGAGGCTGTCAATTCACGACCATTCTGTCACACCTATGACCCTATCAGAAGCCAGAACTCAGGCAACAATGGGCTGCAGAAATCTGCCTTAGATTCTAGTGGCATAAGAACTCCCTCCATGACTGCAAAGTTTTGAAATTTATTGAGGTTGCCTTTGATGCTTGCCTTTGCCTCTTCCTCCCAGTGCTGAACATTGACTGACTAGAGTTTCACATTTTCTGAGTTTAAGATATCTGTGCTAGCTCTAAAATTTCCCCATAGTTTATCTACTAAAACTCTTTTTATCAAATATTTGAAATTTTTTGGTAATTATGATTACAAAGTAATCATAGTGTGCAATCACAAGGTGCCTGAGCTAAAAACTTACATTTCTTATCTAACTTGATCCTTACAGCAGTTCTTCAAGTAGGTCTGGCATTACAACTACATTTGAGGAAAGAGAATGATGGAGAGATTGGAATATTTTGTCCAACATGACAAAGTTATATGTGTCATGGCTGAACTCAAACCCAAGCCTGTTTGATTTCAAAGCTAATACTGTCCATTACTTTCCTTAAAATAGTATATTGTTACTAGAGTTATATTTCAAATTCCTTTTAAGTATTTACTGGTAAATATAAGTAAATGTTTTAAGAGTGTGTACACATTCAACTGTAGATGTGCTAAATGTAAATTAATTAGAGAGAGCATCTCTTCATTTAAATTTAAAATTTTCTCTTGTAGCCCAGAAGGCATTCTCTGAAATTCCCATGCTTTGTAAGAAGTGGCATATCAATTCAACTATTTTTTCAGATAGTTTGATATCTGAGGGTATAATAATTCATAAAAAGCACTTTTCTTTATTAATTTCCACTGTCTCAGTACGCCATCTGATTCACTTATCTTCTATTCCCTTGACCCCCTATGAACTATTTATCCTAATGTCAGGAGCTTCTCTATGGCTTCATTTTAGGGCCTTCATTGTACTCTGTGCCAGGGCTAGTGACATGTTCGATCATCTTGTCTGTGAGAATTTAGATTCAATCTTACACTTTCTTTGACAGTTTTAGTCATTCCTTTTTTTTTAGTGAGTGTGTATATTTTACGAAAAACAATTACAGGCATCTCTGTCATCATTTCTAGTTTCTCCAGTTCTGCTTATTCTTCGTTCATTTGGTACATATTTATTGAAATATTCCAATGTGCTGGGCATAGTGGTACACACCTTTAATTCCAGTGACTCAGGAAGTAGAGGCACAAAGATTGCAGGCTCAAGGCCATAAGCAGTCTGTGTAAATTTAGTGAGACTTTGTCTTAATTTAGAGAGTAAAAGATGGGCTGGGGAGGCAGCTCAGTGGCAGATTTTCTACATCTGCAGCATTAGGCAGCCTATTGTGTGACTTCTGAGCCTCTGCAATCAAGTGAGCCAATTCTCTTAATGAACTCATTCTTATATCTTTGTCTTATATATATCATGTCAATTTTATCTCTCTGTGTTATACTTAATTACTGATAATTTTTGTAATGGAAAGAAATAAACAAGAAAAAAGCGGAATGTAGTAGCATATTCATTTACTTGCTATTTATGAGCAAAATGAAATAAAAATCTATGAAAAACCAGGAATTATCTTATTAGTAATTAGACTATTCTAGAACCACCAGTGGCTGGGATTTGGCTCAGTTGGTAGAGCGCTGCACTGCAGTTTCTGAGGTCCTGAGTTCAATTCCCAGCACCACAAAAATGGGAGAAGGACCTGGCGATCCACTCCCAAGGCAATCCCGAAACAGTCAGCCATGGAAAACCCTGTGAGGGTTGCTATGAGTAGGACACCGACTCGACAGCACCTAACAACAACAACAACAAGAACCACCATATCCAATATATGTAAAGCATATGCTTCAGCATGGAAAAGATATAAGAAAATACAATTCAAAGAATATGTCATATATTTAATTTTGTAGAAATCTGGTTGATATATTCTTTTCAGTGCTACCATAGTATTCTTTCTAATAATGAAGAAAAGTTGTTTTGAATTGAAAGAGTTACATTATCTCTAGTTCCTAATTAAAATTTGATAAGATTATCTAAAAAGGTAATTCTGTTTGCAGTATGAATAATTGTTCTTCTATCATATTTCCTTAAAAAGAGAATAAACAAGAGAAGGAAAACTACATCATGAGAAAAAAGTGAGCAAAACAGCAATTTGCAAAATGAATGACATTGCAATAAAAATGCTAAGAATTTGTAAAGAACTCAAAATAGCAATTCCCAAGAAGAGAAATAACACAATACACAAGTGGGCAAAGAAACTGAACAGTTCTCAAATGAAGAAGCTCGTAAGGCCATGAAACACCTGAAAAAAATGCTCAACGTCCCTAGCCATTAGGGAAATGCAAATCAAAACAACACTGAGATTCCACTTTACTCCAGTAAGAATGGTCAAGATCAATAAAAGCACCAAAGCTGGCGAGGCTGTGGAGAAAAGGGAACACTCTTACACTGCTGGTGGAGTTGTAAATTTGTCCAATCACTGTGGAAATCAATATGGAGGTACCTCACAAAACTAAAAAAATAGATCTTCCATATGACCCAGCTATACCACTATTGAGAATATACACAAAAGGAGATGAGTCATCATACCACTGAGACACCTGCATCTCCAGGTTCAATGCAGTACTTTTCACAATAGCAAGGATATGGAATAAACCAAAGTGCCTGTCAACAGAAGAATGAATAAAAAAATTATGGTACATATACACAATGGAATATTACTCAGCAATAAAAAAGAAATAATGTCATTTGCAGCAAAATGTATGGAATTGGAGAAAATTATTTTAAGTGAATGAACACAAGCCCAAAAAGAGAAATACCATATGTTCTCACTCATATATGGGAGCTGAATCAAACTTAAAAGAAGGAAAAAATCCTACACATACATTGAAACATAATAAAAAGTTCATATAAACTTATTGAAGAAGGGACAATTTAGAAAAATACTATATAGTAAAAGATAGAGAAGACTTGGGTGGGAAACTTAGATAGGAAGGGGGGAGGGGGGAAACATAGAGGAGCGTAAGGGGTAACCTGTATGAATAATGCTTATCAAATTGCATATATGAAAATTGTCACAACGAAAAGCATGTCAAAATGAATCACATTATGATGTACATTAAA
>VMDO01025120.1:6924-28758 GCA_007922755.1 Pedetes capensis | reverse complement strand
AATTTTCATTTTCCCTGAAAAACTAATCCATTTGGAAGTTAATGTAAGTATGTTATTCTTTCTTGAAATTGTAACACATCAGAAATAATTTTGTTTCCCATATATATGTATATTTTATTTATAATATAATAATTATATTATATATCCATATAACTAAACATAACTCTAAACACATAAAACTGCTTTGTATCCCACAGTATTTGACCATTTGCAATCCCAATACATTTATGATGGATTGTGATAAATATTAGTATTGTGCTATTTTTGAAAACTAATCTGCTCTGATAGATATTAGTTTATGAAATGCTATAAATCTGAAAATGCCTGCAGCTGTACCACTGTGGTATCCAATCCCCTCAGATCTCAGAAGCTAAGCAGGGTCAGGCTTGGTTAGTACACAGATGGGAGACTGCCTGGGAACACTAAGTGCTGTGATATTGGGAGAAGGACCCAACCCACTCCTAAAAAACAATTAGCCATTGAACATCCTAGGAATAGCTTTTATTGTTGTTAGGTGCCGTCGAGTCGGTATCCGACTCATAGCGACCCTCTGTACAACAGGGGAAACACTATTGTCAGTGCTTCTCTGCTGCTCATAGGGTTTTCAATGGCAGATTGATTTTTGGGAGGGGGTTGCCAGGTCCTTCTCCCAAGCCTACAGCTTCCGGTGTTCCCAGGCGGTCTCCCATGCAGGTACTAACTAGGCCAGACCCTGCTTAGCTTCGGAGATCTGCCGGGATCGGATGCCTCAGGGCTACGGCTGCAGGCCCTAGGAATAGCAGAGAAGCACTAATAATAGTGTTTCCTCTGTTGGAAGTAGGGTCGCTATGAGTCAGACACCAAACACCACAGCACCTAACAACAACAACATAAATTTGAAAAAAATATTATTTTCTATAGCTGTTTATCAATAAACAGACAAAACTGCATGCAATTTTAATTTTTATTTTTGCAGAACTTTAACTTTTAATTCCAAATGATTACTTTTACATCTACTCCAGGATGTACACATGAAGTTTTCTTCTTTTAAAGATAACAATACAAAGGAGGTTTGTTTACTTTTAAAAAAAAGTTTATTTACCTATTGATATCCATTGGAAAGCTCAATTGCTTTGAATTCTGAACAAAATTATGTAATATGACTAATTTCCTTTTAAAAGTAGAAGGGTGCCTCCATACAGATCTCTGTATCCAGGATTAACAAATTTTTGGTGACTTTAATTAACTGTGCTTGGCAAAGATTCCTTAAATAATACAGAAGACCTAATGAATTGTTTAGTTTGAAAATCAGTACCACTTTGACATAGTCATCAGCTCTTCTTTTGCAGTAATTATTACTTTCTTATACCTCCAGAGAGAAGGACATGGCAGGCCACTCCCAAAACAATCTTGAAAACAATCAGCCACTGAAAACCCTATGAAGGTCACTCTGAGTAGGACCCAACTCCATGGCACCTGAAAACAACATACCTCCACAAAAATAGTCACAGCAGTTTTATCCTCTGCTATAGCCTCAATAGACTCCCCCTTGAGTACTGAAAACACAAACATTTTTTCTCCACTGGGCCTTCCAAAATGTTAAATCATCTCATCCTAAAAATAGACCACTGCTTCTCCTGCCTGACCAGCTGAAAGATACATCCATGAGAAACTTTCTTATGGGGGAATGAAGCTCTTTCCTATACTATTATTTTGCAGCACTGTGCCCCTTTTTCTATGTATCACATTCCATCTTTTATAAAACGCAGTGTATCATGTCTATTTTTACTAGTCTATTATAATCTCTCTAAATTCATGGGTTCCATTTTGTTTTGTTTCCTCAGCATTTGGAGGTCGAACAGAGAGCCTCCCACATGCCACACAAGTGATCTGTCAACAAGCTGCCTCCTCAGCTCAACTTTTATTTTTATTGTTATTTTCTAGTCTGAGACAGAGTCCTTCTAAGTAGCACAAGTGGCCTGTGGCCTCAAACTCCCAATCCCCCTGCTTCGACCTCCCAAGTCATTGAGAATACAGGCCTATTCCAAGGCACCCAGCTAACTTCAGTTTTAAAATTAAATACAGTTTTAACAACTGGCATATCATAAATGCTTCTGAAAAAATAGGATGTAAGTTCTGCTTTTGTATAAAGGTACAAACTGGAGTCAGGAACTTTGACCAAACTGTATGAAATCATTTTACTAATGATGAATTGGTAGAGGTTGCTTAGCAATCAGCTGTGTAAACCCTTATATCAAACTTCTTCTATATCTATTTCTCCTTACCTTGTGAAGATTTAGATTTGTCTTCCAATAAATCCTTTCTAGTAATCTTCATTTCCACTAAAAATGCAGGTGTGTTTGTAAAAGCATGTATAAAAACTTGTATTTTATATTTTGGTTATTGAATTCCATAGCAACTCATTATGCTCACAGAATCTTATTTCCAGGACTACAATATAAATTGAAAATCTAGATGACATATTCACAAATCTCTGCAGAAAAATTGCATAAAAAGCCGAACAAAATAAGTTTAAGGTAGCACTGTGAAAGTATCCTAAAATATAATTATGGTGGATGGAATTTGGCTAATCTAAGAATGTTGACTTAGTCCTGATAACATTCTATTCCTTTCTGTATAATGATATTTCCTTCCAAAAGAGAGTTTTCTATGAAAATAAAGATGGGTTCCTATACACTGTACTTTTCTACCTTGATAATTATAAGCACACAAAAGAATTTCATGGTTATCAATTTGGAGAAGATGTATTACATTGATTTAATTTTTCTTAAAATTTACACTCAGTTTTACTTTCTTTTTCAAAAACTATTACATGTCTGTGTAAAAATGATTGAGTTATTCAAGTTTCACAATTCTATAGCACTTTGTGGTTTAATATTCCACACGTGCATAATTATAAAAAATTAAAATATTTAACATGATAACCCTAGGTACAAAACAAGGTATAATATAATGAAATAGTTGTGCATATCTTATTTATTTATGGTTGTTGTTAGGTGCCATCAAGTTAGATCATGCTCATAGTGACCCTATCCATGTACAATAGAACCAAACACTACCCATCACTGTGCCATGCACACGATCTTTTTATCTTTGAGTCCATTGTTGGATCCACTATGTTTCTTCTCGTTTTGAGTTGTGCCACATCAGCAAAAGAAGATCCTAGGGTCTGTACTCTATTCCCATCATTAAAGTTGACTCAACTCTGAGCAGGCAACTCTTCCCCAGGCATTTCTTGAATGCCTTCTATCCTGGGGGTTCATTTTCCAGTACTATATTTGACATTGTTTCTCTGCTACTCAGAGTTTTCAATGGCTAATTGTTTCAGGGGCTGGCCTTTAGCTCAGTTGGTAGAGCGCTGTGCTGTAGTCTCTGAGGTCCCGAGTTCAATTCCCAGCATGGCAAAACTGGGAGAAGGACCTGGCAATCCCCTCCCAAGGCAATCCCGAAACAGTCAGCCATTGAAAACCCTGTGAGGGTTGCTATGAGTCAGATACCGACTCGACGGCACCTAACAACAACAATTGTTTCAGAGGACTGGGTTTTGGCTAAGTTGGTAGAGTGCTGCTCTGCACACCTTGAGACCTTGGGTTCAATTCCAAGCACTGCAAAATGGGAGAAGGAGCTGACAGCCCACTCTTGAATCAATCTCAAAACAATCAGCCATTGAAAACCCTAGGAAAAGTAAAGAATCACTGACATAGCATGGGGCATGGCACAGTGTTGGAGAGTGTTTCATTCTGTTGTATATAGGGTCTCTATGAGTTGGATAAGACTCAAGGGCACCTAAAAACAACAACAATTATGTCAGAGTGGGATGCTGGGTCCTTCTCCCTAGCATATCTTAGCCTGGAACCCCCGCTGAAAGTTGTCCACCATGGGTGGCACTGTTGGTATCTGAAATCTTGGTGGCTTAGCTTTCAGCATCACAACACACAAGACCCACAGAATGACAAGCTGACAGATGTGGGGAGAGTAGCCAAATGATAGGCTGTAAAGTTATCTAATGGGCTTTAAATTTTGTTTTTATTTTAGAATACTTGTTCACCATGGGTGGCCCTGCTGGTATCTGAAATATCAGTGGCGTAGTTTTCAGCATCACAGCAACACACAAGCCCTCAAAGAATACCAAGCTAACACATGTAATGAAATATATATATATATATATATATATATATATATATATATATAAAATTTATTTACATGTTACATGAATACTTATTTTGATACATTGATACATTTATAATGTTATGTTTAATTATTAGCAATTATAATATTTGACTATACTGTCTTCATGAGCTCTATTGTCAACTTGTGAGGCATTATCTATCCTTGAGGTTGAGGAGGTATGTATTATTTCTTGTTTCTGGGACTGTTTGACAGTGCTTCCCTGCTATTAGTGGGATTTTCAATGGCTAATTGTTTGGGGAGTGGGCTACCAGGCCGTGTTCTCTAGTTTGTCTTCATTTGGAAGCTCATCTGAATCCTATCCACCATGGGTGCCCCTGCCAGTTCTGTAATACCAGTAGCTCACATACACACATATGTATATGAGTATATATATACATATGTGTACACACACACACAATGTTTTCTACTTTAACCCTAAGGCAGCATATTTCCTAAGGAGAGCACCCGTATTTCATGCTTCAGCTGTGATGATGTCTACGGTCCTTCAATTTTGGAAAACAATTCCTGCTAGCGAGTTAAGGCTTTGTTGCTGTGTCTCTATAGCAGCCTTTGTGGCATTTCAAGTAGATACAAGAAGTAATTTGCTGACGGCATGGCCACTTCATCTGCAGTGTTCTTTCTTTCTTTCTTTCTTTCTTTCTTTCTTTCTTTCTTTCTTTCTTCTTTTTTTTTTCTACCTCATCTGTGGCTGTTTGAATATCCCTTAAATATTCACAGCTGTTTGGGTCAGGAGCATGATTTGAGCATGTTTGGGTGCAGAAAGTTTAAAGGTTGGGGAGCATATTTCACTGGGCTATTTTTTGTAGTTAAAATCCCTGATTATTATTATTATTATCATTGTTGTTGTTGTTGTTGTTGTTGTTATTATTATTATTATTATTTTAAATAGTGTGAGCATGTAAGACCCAAAAGGCATACTTAGAGTCTATGTACATTGTTACTTATTTTCCTTTGCTTAACTCTAGGGCTAGAGTGAGTGCCACTAGTTTTGTGAAATGTGCTAAGCTGCAGGGAAGCAAGAGCTTAGCTTTCACAGTTTTACGGAGAGATGCTATCACATATCCAACCCTGTGAGCCTCCCTCAGTGAACCATACATGATCAGGATTGTTGAGTTAAGCTTATCAGTTAAGTCTTCTCACCTGGAACACAGAAGATCAAGAACTTTTAGACACTAGCAAAGAGGAGGATCATTGTTCTCCTCTGAAACAAGGAGTAGAGTTGCCGGATATAAATAGGGACAATTCTAAATAAAGAGTTCAGAATTTTTCAATAGCAGTGTGTGATACCTCAGGAGCTAACCATCTGCCAGAAGGAACCCTTAATTTCCAAGAAAGTGGTGACCTGATAGGAAATGTCAGGGACGGAAACCTAGAAAGATTTTTAAAGTCTTTTTTTTTCAGTAGTAGGGCAGTGGCTGTGATAGCTCCAAGGCAGATTGGCCAACCTGGGCAACAAGATCAATTTTCTTTGACAAATAACCTATAGGCTCTTGAAATGCCTCTAGGTCCTGGCTTAAAATCCCCCATATTGTTCCTTTTCTTTTCCTAACTTATAGGAAAAAAGTATGACTAACTTGGGGAGACAAGGGCAGGAACCCGGAGTAGGCAAATGTGGATTTTTACAATACTCTTTCTGTTTTACCTCCCAAGAAAAAGATTGGGTGGCATTTAGTCCTTTTAGAGCCTCCTAGAGGGGTCAAGTTATTTTCCTGTATCCCAGAATCCATAGTTGATAATAACTCGTGAATACCAAAAATGTTTGTAATTAACTGCTTGGAAAGGTAAGTGATATTATTACCCAACTACATCCTTGGGCTACAGTATGTTTCCCTGGAGTTTGACAGCCACTGGGGTACTTAATATGACTCTGTAGACGCTTTTCCAAATAAGCTGCAGGTTATAACTTTGGAAGATCTAGAGGGATCCAGAATTGTGACTTTCATGGCTGCCATCAAGATGCCACAGGCATCTTGACCTGAGATCTGAGACTACTGGAATTTGTCAGCCTTTTTCGAACACTATGTCTACTGGGATCCTTTTGATAACATCTGACACAGCATTTAGAGTCCTGTTTAGACCTAGTTTAACTCCTTTTGTTTTGTATTTTTATAAATTACTCCATCTTTTGTCATCCACTTTCCTGATCAGTGTTTAACACTGTATTGTTGTTGTTAGGTGCTGTCAAGTCGGTGTCCAACTCATACTGACTCTACATACAATAGATGAATTAGTATTGTTAGTGCTTCTCTGCTATTGATGATGTTTAAAATGGCTGATTGCTTTTGGGGGGCTGGGGGAAGTGGGTTGCCAGGTCCTTCTCCCAAGCCTACAGCACCTGGTGTTCCCAGGCAGTCTCTTATCCAAGTACTAACCAGGTCTGATCCTGCTTATCTTCCAAGATAAGATGAGATTGGATGCCACAGTACTATGGCTGCAGGTTAAGACCATAGAGTAGACCAAAAATTAACCTTTTTGTTTTTTTGTTATTAAGATCAGTCAGGCTCTTGAGTGTTGCTTTCAGAGACTTATTAGGAGCCCCTTGGGTCCCTTCTTTAGTCCTCTCCTCTATCAATTGGGATGAGTCAGGGTCTTGCTGACCACATGGCTTCCCCTGGAAGATCTTAGGGACATTCCCTCTTTAATGACTCTCCTCTTTGCAGAATGTTTACTGGTTGGACCCAATCTTTGGAGCTTCTGTGACCTCTCTGATCAAGAGGTCAAGTGACTTGCTAGAATAGTAGGCCCCTTTTGAGGGATCCTATTGTGTCCTGGACTCTGACTAACCTTAGAGGACAGTGGTCAAAATAATGGGTGTCCTATTATCCCCACTATTCGATTGGCTTTGGTTTCCAATATCTGGTTGTTGGATACCCAGTGCTCAGTATGACTAGTCTTGAAGGAGTAGTGGATTTTAATTTTAACTTCAGTGTAACATTTATATAACCATTGGATACATAGCACCTTTAGTTTTCAAGTGAATGTTTTAGTTGCACATATATAATGCCAAATATTTTGTAATAACATAATAGTTGCTCATTTGACTAGAGCCATAAAATGATTATTTAAAAGGCAGATATAAACCAGTTATTTACATAAATCTTCACCCAACTAAGACTTGACTTTTTAAGTACTTCCTAAGTACCTTAGTACTAGACCAAAATCCATTCTGGAAGGCTGATCAATTGGCAATTAGTTCAAATGCCCAAGAACTTATTTCTCATAAGAGATAATGTAATTGAACTTAATTGGTTCTTGCATTCACCAATAGCTAACTACCTAACATTATTCATAGTATTTTGTAATATGGCACATGGGAAATGTGGGAGTTATTTCTAATATGTTTCATTAAAAATATAATTTAATCTTTTCAGTACTATAAATTTAAAACAAAACATCTTACCTTTTGCAAGGAGAATAGATGGCTTGAGTGAATGGTGGTAAGGAAGAGTGAAAGCAAGGAGCTATTGTTCTGAAAATGAATCCCCTTCCGTAATCATTAAAGGTAATTCATCTTCCAGAAAAGATGCTGTCCCCGCCTTCCTCCTCCTCCTCCTCCTTCTCTTCTTCTTCTTCCTCCTCCTCCTCTTTCTTCTTCTTCTTCTTCCCCTTCTTCTTCCCCTTCTTCTTCTTCTTCTTCTTCTTCTTCTTCTTCTTCTTCTTCTTCTCCTTCTTCTTCCCTTCTTTCCTCCCTTTTTCCTTAATTTCCCTCCTCCCATCTCTCTCTCTTCCTTTCTCTCTCTCTCTCTCTCTTTCTTTCTTCTTTCTTTCCTTCTTTCTTTCTTTCCTTCTTTCTTTCTTTCTTTCTTTCTTTCTTTCTTTCTTTCTTTCTTTCTTTCTTTTCTTTCTTCTTTCTTTTTCTTCAGCCAGAGGTATGCCTGGCTATCTCACTAAAAGGTTCTCAATGGAAATCTGTTTTATTTGTTTCTGTCTTTTCTTGAGGGTCATTCTAAAGTGGGACACAACACAGTTCATTCACTAAATTAAGAATATGATCTGTTCCAGCTCAGTCAGGGTGATCCTTTTTAAAATGCTTTGTGTTTCTGGCCACTGGTACACATTTCCTTTAGCATTACAGTGAGAAATTTCTCCTTTTGCTCCTCTTAGTTCTCCTCATCTCTAGCCTCTTGTGCTGCCATCTCCTGCTGTTCCTTCTCTAAGTTCTGCAATTCTTCTATTCTGAGCTCTTCTCAGGATTCCTCCACCTACTCTTCAACATCATCAACATTGACTTACATGCCCATGGGCTCACCCAGAAACACAGCCTCTTTTATGACAGGCTCTGTCACCTTCAAATGCTTCAAAATCCCTCTTTTCAGTGGCATCTGACCACAATCATCTCCAAGCTGAGATCCTTGTCCAATAGGAGACATCACCCAGAGACTTATGCAATGGTGAATGTTAAAATTAATCTTTCAAAACTCTTGGCCTGTCAACTGAATGTCAGAGATGACTTTATGCACTTCTGTAAAAGAGTTTTTGTATAGAATTTCTCAAATTTGATATAACCTGCTGGTCAGTAGTCTGGATAAAGGAAGACGGATTTGTGGTAAAAACTTGACTGATATGAAATCACATTCCTGCATCAGTGCTTCCCCTGCCCCAGAGGAGGTACAGAAGCATTGGCCATAACAGGAAAGACCTCAATGGCAGCTTTTTTTCCTGAAGACTTTTTTTCAATGACAGGCTGAACACTTCAGCAGCCATTCACAAAATTTAAGATTATCAACTTTGCTGTGAGGGTCTCCTACCATGAATTCCAAGGAATAAGAATAGCTAATGTGATTCTGACTTGGTCTGTCTTCTCCTTAGCTCAATATATTCATAGTAGTCTTTTAAACACTTGTCTGATTGCATCTAAAGAGAATAACAGGGGTACACGAGTCCCTTTCTTCCTAAGTACCTTATAAGTTTGGTAAAAGACATGCTGAACCACAGAAGGCAGCTGGAAGTCACACTAATTTCACATTGTTCAAATCATGCAGCTGAGAGGTTGGAGGTAGGTTAGAAGATTTAGTGAGGGAGGCTGAACATCTGGGTTCATTTTAGCCTCAAAACCATGTGGACATAGTGGCTTATCTCAAAACTCTACATGGGTTTTTTTTCCCCCCTCAGGCTCTAAGTCTAGTGGAAAAGGAAGGAGAAGTTGATCAATGAAATGCATTGCATTTGTTTCAAGGAGGGATAAGTAGCACTTTCTTGTGGGGTGCAGAGAAGAGACCAAATGGCCAGAGCTAAAAGTAAACATACATTTACTCATGTGTGTTCCCAAAGGTGTTTAAGAAAACAACAAATAGTCCTTATCGGGAGTCTGGTTATGGAAGGGAAAACTTTGAATCTCTGCTGCCAGTTGCATGTATGTGAATATCTAAATATCTGGAGGTAATCATTCAGTTAGGAAAGTGAAAGTAGGATCCTCCCATAGGCTTTTTGGAAAATAGGTAAAGTGAGGGAAATGAGGAGGGAGAAGGATTTGAGATCTTTCCATGTGGCCATTTTAGACAAGGTCAGACAAGAAGAGATGAGGAAGAAAAGGCAAAGTTCAAGGAAATATACTGGCCATTCTTACAGAGTTTTGGATCCAAAAATGTATTCATGAGGATCTCTTCTCTGGGTCTTTACTCCAGAGCCAATGATATCTCTAGGCTCTTGGGCTTCTCTTTTATAGGAAAGAGAGTAGCTTGGGACATGGATGGATACGTGTTTATTGGGACACCCCCTCCAAGCAGCTGAGCTTGTTTTATCTAACCCAGGAATGGGGTATGTAAAACTAGGGAAGCCCTCTTCTTTAGTGCCAGTGGAGCTCTGGAATGCTAGGGGGGCTTTGTGCATGAAGAGGGAAAGAGCTTGAGAAGGGAAGTGCAGCTTTTCACACCTTTAGAAGCAAGTTGGTTTTTTCCTTTCCCAATCTATCAAGTTACGCCACAGAGTTGCCTTGGGCTAGGACCATGCATTGCTGGGGGAGGGCCTTTGTTGGGGGAGGAAAGCCCTCTCACTGAAAAGCTTAGCTAGAGAAAACAGAGATAAGATAAAAAGAGAAAGGGAGAAATCATGGTTCTTTAGGGTTTTCATCCCTTAGGGGTATGGAGAATCCAGGCAGACGTAAAGAGGTATTTGAGCTGCACAGGAGAACCACCCTGGCTGGCAGTCAGCAGTCACCACAGAACCCCAGGCCCAGCTCTAGGGAAATCAGAAGTAAACACTATTTGGATAGAAGTCGGGAAGCTTGTGATGTGAAAGCATCCTGAGGAGATGAAGAGAGACCTCAACATCTAAATATTAGAGATATGTTCCTGAAGCAATCTAGGTCAAGGAGCTTCGGCCAATGTGGGAAAATGTCGATGGTCATTGTGTAAAGTAGAAAGAGAAGTGATTTTATTAAGAAAGGCAAGAAGGAGATGCTCTTAGACCACAGAGCGGGCTGCTCAATGGCTAAAGCTGGATCTTCTATAAATGGTTTCTTTGGTCCATTGGTTCCTATTTACCTGAGGGTCCAGATAACATCAGGGCAGAATTGATTTGGAACCAGCTTGTTTGTGTTTTTCCCACTCAACACCAGTAGAATGAGTGCATTCCCTTGGCTTAGCCTTGTGACATATTGGCAAGAAAGATTCCTCATGGCTAGTGAGGAATTAGCTTTCTGTGTTTTTCTTCCCTTGGCACATTCTTCCCTGCTGCTTTTGCCTGAATGCTACCTAACATTCCTCCTTTACATCCTCTTGTTCCTCCTCCTTCTCCTCTTCTTCTCTTTCCTCTATAACCATGTACCCTACTGGCTTCTAATACTGCCCCATAGTATAGTGGCCAGAACTGGGTTACTCACATGGCAGCTGGCTTCCCCCAGGGCAAGCTTTTCAAAAAGAGGAAGTAACAACTGCTGCAGTCTTAAACTCTGGAATTAGCAACTGGCATAAAATCAATTATCCTATGACCAAAGTATCACAGACCCTTACCAGATTCAGAAAGAGAAGAAATAGATGACATTGCTTAATGAGAGAAATAACAAAGTGGTTTTGGCCATCTTTAATCAGACACAATCATGTTAAAGTGTGCATTTCATTGTCTGGCACCATGGCACACACTTGTAATCCCTGTGATTTAGGAGGCTGAGGCAGGAGTATTGCCAGATTAAGGTTAGAGAAACCATATACATATTGGTGAGACCATGACCCAAAATAAAAAATATAAAGGATTCTGAGAGTGTAGTTCAGTGGTAAAGCACTTGTTTAGCAAGTGCTAAAGTACAAGGCCCTAGTTTCAGCCCTAAAGAACTGAAAAAAATGTACACTTCACACACCCTCAGGCATTTCTATGCATATATATTTTATGTCAACAAAATAGCCTAAACTGCATTAATCATTTAATAATAGAGACCTCATTTTTAATTTTTGAATATTTAATGATTGTATGTTGTTGTTGTTGTTAGGTGCCGTCGAGTTGGTATCCTACTCATAGCGACCCTCATAGGGTTTTCAATGGCTGACTGTTTCAGGATTGCCTTGGGAGTGGATTGCCAGACCCTTCTCCCAAATGATTGTATAGTATTCTATTAATGTAGATTTATGTACTAAATAATTGTTGATATGATTGCACATTTCTAGTTTTGTCATTTCTCATCTATTATTAAAAACATCATTAGCCTCTTTTTAAGCTAAATATTGTGAAATTTCAAATAATTTCCATAATAAATATCCCAAGAATCAGAATTACTGAACTGAATCATATTTAGCCATGTAAATCTTTAATTTAAACTGAGAAATATGTAAATGTAAAACATAAAACTCAAAGTCTAGAAACCATCTTTTTCCTATCTAAATTAAAGGGTTCCTATAAACTCATTTCATTGACATTGCCAAAAAATATGTAGAACTGTACAAACTGGTTATTTTGCAGAAACAGAATATGTAACATGTTCACATTCAAGCTAAAATTCTCCCAGCATTTTGTTTTGCCAAGATTTATGCAATAAGTGCATCAATAGAATCACTGAAGAAGAAAGGCTAGGCATTATAGGTAGAATACATCTATGTTTTGAGGATTAAATTGCAGACAATGATAAACAGAAAGAGTTTCCTACAGAATAAAGAATATGTAGTGAAATTATATTTATAGATTACATCTTATAATTTGATAAAGAGATAGGATTGGGTAGCAAGACTTATAGAATGACAGACAGCTGACATTGCTATTTTGATTTACTATTATTTACACTGAAAACAATCTAATTACCCACAAAAAAACAAGATAAAATATATTCTACTCTGATTTTTTCTCATGTAAAATATTATTATTAGTTAATATGAATACATTTTCAAGTGTTTTTTTATTTTCCTGACTTATGACTATGTTACTTTCATGTTCTGTGTAAATTCTTCACAACCTGAATAATCAGGAAAGGCAAAAAATAGACACTAAACTTGATTAAGTATTTTCAAATTTTACAGGGGGTAAACCCAGGGCCTTGCACTTGCATGCTCTGCAAGTGCTGGACCACTGAGCTGCACCCCAGCCCATTTTTTTACTTATTGAGACAGGGTCTCCGTAAGTTACGCGGACTGCCTCTGGTCTCGAACTTGTGATCCTTCTGCCTCCGCCTCCAGAGCCACTGGGATTAAAGGCATGTGCCACTGTGCCCGGCTTTTTTTTAGTTTTTTTAGCACAAAATACTTCAGCTCTTCCCACAATCGTATGTAAGTTGAAGAATCCAAAGTTGTGACAATTTTCTATTCTAGATGCTTTTGTTTCTTTTGTATTTTTGTCAGATCATTGATTTCCTAAACAGAGTTGGATACAGTAGACAGAGGTACGTTATACTGTTAACATTATATAGTTATTTCTGTTGTACAATGACTTTAAAATGAAAACGTAACTATAAGGCAATTAAGACAATTTAGTTCCACAGGCAGAATATTTAATGAGGAACTTTCACAATATTTCCACTAACTAGAATTAATCTTACTTAGAACAGAGTGAGTTCCCTAGTTATACAAATATTGAAAGAAATAAAGCAATATTGAAAGTCATGTTTCATTTAGCTTTAAGATAATACTTAATTCCATGTTTCTATTAAGCCTCTGGCAATATGAACCATTGGAGAGGAACAAACAATAAAAACAAAGTAAAACAAAAAGCAGAGAATAACAGAGAGATTTTTTTTAAATGTTGAAACTTCTATTTAGAGACTTCAAAACCATTCTTTTAGTTTATTTTTGGATAAATGACAGAAGAAACTGGTAAAGGGTTCTTCATCTTTCAGAATGAAGCAAGTACATTTAAAAAATAAGTCTGCTAGTTATTAGCAACTAGAAAGTAATATTGATGGTTCTCTCCTCTTCCATCAATTAAAGTCAATAAGTTTGAAATATATCTTGTATCTCTAACATCACAAAAATTGATACTGGACTTAAAATATAATTTTATTAGGTTAAGTGCATGCAAGCTCTTTCAAGGTTACTGAGAAATACAATCTTCAATTTCTGACAATTTATCTAGATAAAAACAACCAGAATTTTAAACAAATTCAATTTTCTGGACTCAATTTTTTTCAGTAAAGGAGTAGGTAATACCAGGTGCTTCTATTTATAAACATTTTTAGACAATTTTTATTTTATAGCTACAACTCTACTACAGTGAGATGAAATTATGAGAAATGATGAGATCATGCCATATACCAAACCAAGCTCCCAATAAATATGAACATACTGTTGGGATTGGTTCAAGCTTAGAGATCATCTATTCTAACTCTTTCATTTTGCTGATTTGAAAACTGAAATCCCAAACAAAAACAAATAAATAAGAACCATGACTAATACTGTTGAGGCTCACTGAGGTATTGAAAAATTAAAATTAGGAAACTTGGTTTGCTAATTGTTTATCCAAACTTCTTACAAAATTTAGACCTGCAAAATAAGACTGGTTTATAGCATTAATCACAATAGATAGTATATAATGTGAGCAATTTAGTGTGTATTCAAATTAGAAAATGAATGTCAATAAGAGTTTTCATGTGAACAAGCATGATATTTATGAACAATTTTGTATCCTTTTCTAAAGTGATTGTATATTTTGAAGGCCTAAATGTAAATTTGGAGGGTGTCCCATAACCTAATGTCAGTAAATGCAAAACTATCCATTAAAGAACCATGAAAACTTTTTCAAAAACAATGTATCTAAGATGTAAAAAAACTGGACTCAATGCAAATATCTCAATGACATATACATATACATATATATATATATATATATATATATATATATAATTTAAAAATCTGCTGAAGATTTAGACTTATATAACTGAGCCATAAAAATCTGTTTCTGGAGAGAAAAATGCTTCATGAACATGAGAAAAAAATCAGCACTTGAGGGATTTTGTGCTGTCAGATATATAATGCTTTCTACTGTATCTTCAGCATTATTTTCACTATACTTGTAAGCTGATAAATGAGTTATTCCACAATCAAGATCAATTTTTCTTGCTGACAGCTTTCCCACAGTATCTTCCCACTCATGGCACCTTTATTTCAAAACTATGTAATTGGTTTAACACAATATATGGTGTTATCCTGAACAATAATGTGAAGTAACATGTGTATCATGTTACCATGTTACCATGAATTATTATATTAAATTGCCGCAGGTATGCCAATGTTGGAAAAAGATTTGTGCATCATTAGCTACTCATCTAACAATAGTGAGAAATTCTGCCAATGCATTGTTAAAAATTGATGTTGGTGTTGCAAGAGGGCCCTGAGTGGCTCTCAGTATGAAAGCTAATTCATTTTATATTAGCATTTCAGTTTGGAAAATCCCTAACTGGGCTGCCAAAGAAGTTAATAAATTCACATTAGAAATTTGTTATTCCCTTCATATGCAGTCCCATGATTATACTGTTTAATATTTATTAGTAGAGTCAGTAAAATTTTCTTGAGTTGTTTGTATCACAATCTGAAAAGTTATTCTTCAAAATGTGTTGATAATACATGTGCTGAATGTCTTGAGTAATTAAGTTGTTAAGCTTCAGGACATACACTTTGATAAATATCTGTAGTAATAATCTAGGAAGCCCACCTCAATCTGCTTTTCAGGCCACAACCCAGAATCCCTTTTTAATGCATAATTAACCAGCATTATACTCCCTAAGAAGTAAAAATTTGATTGCATAGAAAATATTGCTATGTCTCATACAAAACCTATTATTTCCACATTGAGTTAATTCCTTAAAAATTTACATGAAATTGCAGCCAGGCATGGTGGTACATGCCTGTCATCCCAGTGATGCAGGAGGGAGAGGGAAGAGGATCACAAGTTCAAGACCAGACAATCTGCATAATTTAGTGAAACCCTGTCTCAAAAAATAAAAAATGAGCTGGAGGTACAGCTCAGTGGTACAGCACTTGCAGAGCATGCAAACAGGAGGCCCCAGGTTCAACCCCCAGTATTGCTAAACAAACAAACAAAAAAAAACCACCCCAAAAACAAACAAACAAAAATTTACATAAAATAATCAATGATAGTTATAGTCTAAGAACATTCTACATTGTAGGTGATAATATTACAAATGATTATTATAGTAAAATGATTCTATGTAATAGACATTATTGTCATCTTTTTAGGTTAAGGAACTGAAATTCAGATATTTTGAGTAACTTGTCTAAGCTTACATTGGTTCCACATTAGTAAAGTGCTGTACATACTTCGGCATATGTCATGACTTTTCCATCTAGACCAGAGCAGGACTTCTGAATATTTAACTCTGAATCCACAGCTATTAAAAAGACTAAATCTGCCACATATTTCTTCTTGTCTTCATCAATCAATACTATAGTGTGTGTGGACCCTGCCATCTGCCCTCTATTACATGTAATGCATTCTGAACATTCTTCCTATCCAAATCTCAAATCCTTCTATTGCTTTTAAAAAGTTGTACAGTATAACTTAGAAATTCCTCAATGTCTTTACCGTAAAGTTCATTCTATATTCATCTTTTTCTTTACATGGTTGTCTCTTGAGAGAACCATTAGCAGGATGGCTATTCAATCATAGTGTGGGTGTAGATTTCTATAAACTTGTGATTTTTTGTTTGTTTGTTTCTAAAGCTTTCCATTATCTCTGTAGGTAGGAGCCAATTCCAATTTTAAAGAAATCCTCCAAACTTTTCTCATATCTTTATAGTTGCCCTTCATTTATTAACCTCAACACTACACTACTAACAATTTATCAATGCTAAAATGTGACTTAATCTATTTCTTTAAGCTGCAAATCCTGCCATGTTACTTTGCATCTTCTGTGACCATCAAAACGTTCACTAAGTACCTCCTTATCCAACCAGGTGCTAAGCCTACTTATCCTCACTGATCTCTACTTCAGACAACTACTTCCATACCTACATTTCAAATTCAGCCAACCCTTAAAAGCAATCCAATTCCCAAATTATTCATTCAAGCATTGCACTAAGAAACAAACTTTGGCTCCTCTCAGTTTCCCTCTGTGATCTCTTTTCAAACTTGTTAATATATATGCAATCCATCTTTCTATTTTTTAATATTATCCACTTCATTAACATTATTGTAAATTTTTCCTTTGTCAAACATTTCTTATTATCCAGATTAGCTGCTTTGCTGGCACAAATTTTATCAAACTCTGCTAGGAAAAAAATCCCAATGTTGAATGAATCTAATTTGGGATATTCTCTACATTGCCACGTAAGTAAAAAAGCATTGTATATATATCGTATCTGGAGAAGGACATGACAACACACTTCCAAAGCAATTGCAGAACAATCAGCCATTGAAAACCCTATGAGTTTGCTCTAAGTCAGACCCCACTCAATGTCACCGAACAACAGAAACATATATTGTGTATTTTGTTAGGTGCCGAGTTGGATCCAACTCATAGGGACCCTGTGTACAACAGAATGAAACACTCTCCAACACTGTGCTAAACTCAGCTTCTCTGCTATTCAAAGGATTTTCAATGGGTGATTGTTTCAGGATTGTTTCAGGAGTGGTTGCCAGGTCCTTCTCCCATTTTTGTGGTGCTGGGGATTGAACACACGGCCTCAGACACTACTAACTGAGCTAAATCCCAGCCCCATATATATATATGTATGTGTGTGTATATATACATATATACACATATCTGTACGTATATATACACATATGAACATACATACACACACATATATATACACATATATATACACACATATATTCATCTGAAATTTATAGAAAACAAATATTAAGGAGCCAAAGAAATATCAGGTAATCTTACCATCTCTGTAATCATTCTCCAGTTCTCTCTGAGTAAAGAAAATACTCTTTCCCATTACAAAACTTACTCTTCCTGTTATTGTCAAATGATTATGTTCTTTTCCTAACTAGGTTGCTTTCCAATTTCCAGAGAAAATAAAAGCTATGAGATGAAAACTCCTTTATAATGCAGTTACGTAGCACAAAACACTGCCTATATTTAGTTGTGAATTTGCCAGGGCATTTTAAAAGCAAAACCTGGGTAGCATCTGCAGCTTTTTGCATGGGTTGATTGAAATGTGTTAAGCATTGTGGGATGAATGAATGCTCTGTCAAATATTCATATTTGAAAGGAAAGAACTTCCCATTAGTGATAATGTAAGAAAATAGATTTGAAAATTATTTTAACTACTAAGAGAAGTCACAGTGTTCGAGTTGTGGGTAAGTACAAAAAAAATTTACATAGAGTTAGCAAGTGATTAAATGGGGCTGTAATGATCTGAGCTCTTAAGGATTTCAGAAATATACATCAAGTACTTTCTTTCAAAGGTCAGAAATCCATCTGCATGCAACATTCAGTTTAAGAAAGATAGAGTACCTGAGTTGACAGAAAGAAGAGGATAGATAGGTGTTCTAATGTGCAGAAGGAAAGTAGACACTTAAGTGACAGTAAAATTCAGCTATAAGGCTAGGGTTGTAGCTCAGTGATAGAACATTTGCCTAGCTTCTTTGAGGCCCTGGTTCAATTAAATAAGAAAAGAAAACTACAAATGTGATATTATTTTGTTGTACAGAAGTTACATCTGCAGAGCTTTAGGAAGATCTAAATACATGAAAACAACAACTATGAGTTTCAAAAGGATTAATAAAGCTATTATGGTTTGAATTGGAAATGCCCTCAACAAGCTCATATATTAGGGGTTTGGTTGCTAGCTAATTGGCCTCTGGAAAGTGATTGGATTGTAAGAGCTCTGACCTAATCACTGGATTAATATAATGGCATTATTAGGAGGTGGTGAAAAGAAGGAGGCAGAATAGAGTTGGAGGAAATAAGTCACTGGTGATGTGCCCTTGGGGGCTGTCCTTTGCCCTTGCCCATTCCTGTATGCCTTTCTCACTGCTTCCTATCTGCAGTGAGCAGGCTCTGTTGCCTTCTCTGCTCCTGTTGCCATAATCTTCTGCCTCACCCTAGGTCCAGAGTCAACAGAGACAAGGGATGTGGACTGAAATCTCTGAAACTGCGAGCCAGAATAATCCTTCCCTGTCTTCAGTTCTCATGTAGGTATTCTGTTCCAAAGAAGAGAAAGTCTGAGTAATACTAATCCTCCTTACAGACCACAGAGCAGTCACCAGTACTTTTATTGTTTTATCATCAAGGGGTGTTTCAGCATCAGTTTGAGTAATTTACCAACATCTTTTTGCCCAAATCATCTAATAGCAAATGTTTTTTGGTTGATAAATTTACTGAGCATTCATCTTCAGCTTTCTAGTACATTCTGTGAATGTTCCCAAATATTTAATATTTAATGTGCATATTTGTATATATTTTTAATATGCTATATATATTGTTTCTTAAGAAAATTGAAAAACTTCTATGTGAACTAACCATGAAAAAAGAGAAAAGACTCAAATTACTAAAATCAGGAATGAAAAAGCAATCATACATACTTATGGTACAGAAATAAGGATTAAAAGTAATAATATGAATAATATAGTTACCTGTTTGTGGATTCATACAGATTTGTGTATACATACACACAGATATCTTTATGTGTGTGTGTATGTATTTCTGGTAATGAAATATTCAAATGTGCATGCAGTTATATGGGTTTCTGATTCAGTTAGCAAGAGTCAATGTCTGTGGCTTAAAATGAAAGAAACCAGAATGATACTATATCTTTGTCAAAAAGTAAAATAGTTTCATAGTTTCTGAAAAGGAGCAGAAAGTACAAGATGTAGTTGCCTGGCATCTAGAGTTCCTAAATCTAAAATTACTTAAGAATTTCTGTGATTTGAGGAATGAAATACAAACAAATTTGAAGAAACCCTTAGGCTTCTAAAATCAGAATTCGTGGGTAGAAGGACCAAGTATTATGATTTAACACTATCTCCAGATGTTTGTCATGTAATCAGAGAAGGTGTCTTTTTAGAGGGGATATTTTTGAAGTACTGCTTAAGTGTAAAGTGACAACAATTTCAATTCTGAATTCACTTTCAATGCTATGATAATACAAATCATTAGTCACAGAGAAAAATCTCAATTTAAAAATTCTAAAACAGAGTCAGTTGTGGTGGCATATGCTTATAATCCCAATGGCTTGTAAGGCAGAGGCAAGAGGATAACCAGTTCCAGGCCAGAGGCAGCCTGCTTAACTTAGTAAGACTCTGTCTCAAGTTAACAAATAAAAAGGAGATGATGTAACTCAGTGGAAGAGCACTTACAAAGTATGCATGAAGCCCGGAGTTCAGCCACCTCAGTTAAAAAGAAAATTCTAAAGATACCAGTCAGTTAGATAATTTGTAAATTAAATGCATAGAAAAACAACTAATTCGTATAATAGAATTTATCATGAGCTACATATATAATTGTTAGGAAGTTTTTAATTTAAAATTTTTATAAATTAAACTAGATATGTTTAAGGTCAATCTCTCAATCCATAGGGCATCTATATGGGAGACATTGACATTGAAATTGGAGACCCAAACTCCTAGTTAAATAAAATTATAATTTGAAGCCAGGTACCATGTCTCATGCCTGTGATCCCAGATACTCTGGATGCTGAGGCAGGAGGATCACAGGCTCGATGCCAGAGGCAGCCTGCAAAACTTAGTGAGAACTTGTCTCAAAATTGAAAATAGAAATTATAAAATGAGCTAAGTGTTTAGCTTCAGTAGTAGAGTACTTGCCTAGGATTCACAAGGTCTTGGGTTCAAACAGCCAGTACCAAAAAATAAATTATAGTTTGGAGGGAAAGAGAGAAAGGTAGATAGAGAGAAACGGAAGAGGGAGGGAGGGAGGGTAGGGGAGAGGGAGAGAGAGAGAGAGAGAGACAGAGACAGAGAGAGACAGAAAGAGAGAGACAGAGAAAGAGAGAGAGACAGAGACACAGACAGAGAGAGAGAAAAGAACAATGTTTTTAGAGAATATATACTTCATATGCCAGGGTGGCCACTTTGCTCATGGTTCTCTTTGTAATGAAGATGCTAAAATCATAGTCTACTATTATAGTCTATTATAGTCTTAAACTTTTACTTGTTTCTTTTCCTATTTACCTTTGGAGTCTTAATAAAAATATAAATCAAACAAAACTTTTATTTTCAAGTTAAATATTTTTCCTGCATATTTCTCATATTTCTATGTATGGTACAGAAAGTCAATGTGACCCCTCAGACTACAAAAGTCCATTTCTCCACACCAGAAGCATTCTCCTCAGATTAAGAACCTAATCTATTGCAAACTCTGGAACAGAGAGGAGCTTTCTTATTTCATTACTGTAAGGAGGAAATCCTGTGACCTAAGGGGATATTAATAATAAAGTATCATTTGCAAATTTGTATTACTTTTCTTGGACAACAGATTCCCTTTCCAATCCCTCTCATCCCCCTTCCATATTCTTCTGATAATGCACTGTTTTGAGTAAAAGTAGGCAAAAATTGTAGAAGGCAAATATTTCTTTCTAAGTATCAATTTATTTAGTAGAGAACAACACAGGCATAAGATATTAAAGGGAATTTTGTTATTTTTGGAAGGGGGTCATATCTGAAATTATGAGATGCTTGAGTTTTTTATTTTAATTTTCTAAAGCTACATAAGAATGTATTAGTTATTTTAAGTGGAAGTTCTAAATATGTATGCTTGGAATTTAGCAGTAAGAGGGGGATAAATGCAAACCATAATTACACTTATCCCCCTCAACTGAAACTTGGTTAGTAAATGATATTTGCACATCACAAAAGATTTTAATTAAAAGAAAATGCTGAACATGAAAATTATTAATAGTTATCTCTAATTCAAGTCAGGATTTAGAGATTATGGTTTTAGTAACAAAAATAGGTGATTTTCAAGAGAATTGATGAATTTATTTTGGTTTTGTGTACTTTGTGCAATTACAACATTAAGATGTTTGGAAAATGAAGGTATTTTGATGTATACAAAACAATTTTGGTTGCTTTTGAAGGTTAAAAATATTAGTTAAAATAATTATAAATCTCACTGATTTTGTAATTGGTTAATTTCTAACATCTTTGCATCATTATTTCACCCAGGTTTCCCTATTACTTATATCTTAATTTTATGATAAAATAATTTAATGAAATTTGATTCCTTATTATAATGGATAGACCTCATTTTATGTAATAATGTGTAAATCATTGTGCTTTCATTGTTGCTTTATAAATT
>VMDO01025119.1:0-28697 GCA_007922755.1 Pedetes capensis | reverse complement strand
AAAAAAAAAAAAAAAAAAAAAAAAAAAAAAAAAAAAAAAAAAATTGGGTCCTGGGGTGCAGCGTGGCAATCCAGCACCTACCAGCTAAGCAGGCACAGAGCCCTGATTTCAAACCCCCATAGAAGGAAAGAAAAGAAGACAAAAATTATAGTACTAATAAAATTAAGATAAAAATTTTAAAAAGTACAGAGAAAAGAGAAAAAATAAAATAAAATATAAAATTCCAGACCTCACACATAAACTCTCCCCATTCATATAACAATTCTTGCAGTCAGGTGCAGTGAAGGACTCCTGGAATCCCTGTGACTTGCGGGATGGGGGCAGGAGGGTCTCAAGCCCAAAATCTGTGCAGCCCAACAAGAGCCTATCTCAAAAAGCAAAAAATGTATGGGCTGGGGCCACAGAGTGTCAGTCCAGCTTCCACTAAGGAAGCAGGCTCAAGACCATGTTAACAGTAAAAACATATTATCTTGAGGATGGAGTCTGAACTATTACACCCAGTTCGACCAGGTGGATTCGATAATGCAGGGTGCAATGTTCCCAATAGAGCTCAGGGTGGCAGTATTTCCACACAATCCGCAGTAACCATCAGTCTCATTGGGTCCATATAGCCAAGTTCTTCATAACGATCTGGATTTAATTGGGGCCCCGAGTGCCCAAAGAGACTGTTCCACGAAACACTCCGCGACTACTGTACTGTTTGAGAGGCAGTGAAACCTGTGGGGTCTTCCCTGAAGATCTCCCTGTCCCACGGCGATCGGGCACCAATTCCCTAAATCAGAGATTTCCTCCCCACAGCCTTGTTGTGTGTTGTGGTCGCGCTTGGAACTTCTCCGCCAGGGGCGAGCTGCGCCGCTGACAAGGAGCTCCCCGGCTGTGCGCCAGGGCGAGCGGCTTCCGTGGAGAAGGGGCTCCACCAGGGGCAAGCGGCTTCCGCTGAGAAGCGGCTCCCCGGCCGCGAGTGACTTGGCCACCTCCATAAGCCCCAGATCTCTCCGCAGCACAGTGGGGTGATTTGGGCTCACCTCTGATGTGTCTGGGATCCGGATATATGTGTGCCCAAATTTCTGTGGAGTTCGCGATCCTAGGCCTGACCCGCCACAACAGAAGGGAGGGGAGCCACGCCTCAGCTCTAGACGTGGATCGCTGGCACCGGCTTCCCCCCCCCCCCCCCCCCCCCCCGTTAGCTCCGCTGCCGCTATGGAGGGCGTTTGTGTGCTCCCTCACGGTGACTCACCTAGGAACTGCAGACTGTGTCCCGCAGGCATGGTGAGAGTGTGCTGGCAAGGTTGCACTCTGTGTTGGGTCCGGCCTGTGGGTGCGTGTGCGCGAAATCCCCTCCAGGTCTCTGGGATTCTAACCGCTCCCTGTGTTATGGTGAAATGGCGGCGGTTCCGCTGCTGGCCACTGTGTAGCTCCTCTGAAGCCTAATCCTTAATTTCAGTGTACGCCTAGTTTCATTCCTTATCTCTCAAACTAAATTATCTCTGTATCTATTTATTCAATTTGAGTTTTAAACCCCTAATCGAGGCTTCTTATTGCTCCAGGACAGAAGGTGTGTATTATCTGTCTGCCATCTTGATTCCCCCCCTCAAAATATATGGACTTTAATAATGAAAATAAATAAGACCTGCAAATACATACGAGAAAAATTTGATACCAATTCAAAAGAATATTTTGCATGTAATGAAAACTATGTCTTTGTTTTATAAGCCTGGATTAACTAATTGCATTTTTATTTCTTCACATGTATTAGTTGTTTTTTAAGAGTAGAATTACAAATATAAAGTATATGGTTTTATTGAAATACTTATATTCTTAGAAAATTTATTCATCTTTCTCTCCACCTTCTTTATTTCTTTAACCTCTTATAATCGCAAGTAAATCTTATTAGTACATACATTCAAAAATATTTTAAACAACTATCCAAATTGTTAAACACTGTAACAAGATTATGAAATTATATACTAGAAGTGCTCCAAGGGTTGCAGACAAAATTGATGTTTTTATATTACAGAAATTATTATCAATCTTATGTTGATGACATATGTTCATATAGACTAGGATTTATGTATAATGCAAATGCAACTTCCACAGTGCTTAGATATTATTTTCCTTTTCTTAGGAATATTATAATTAAGGTGTATTTTGCATTTTACTATATGGTCAAACTATTTTCTTCTCAAAGTTATGTATAATATAAGTCAATCTATTACCAAATCCTGCTTAAGAATTTAAAGTTACTTATCTCTGTTTATTTCTGTTTTAAATCCAGTTTTAAATTCTACTATTTACTCCTTTTATAAACAAAGATCAATTTCTAAGCCAAGCCACATATTTTTCTGAAAGCTCACTTCCAGCCCTCTAGAGACTCATACTTTTCAAAGGGCGTCATGTTCTTCAGTGATTGATGATATGAAAAGCAAAAGGAAGGAAAGTGGATAATAGCAATAAATTTAGAATGCTAAAAATTCATATAGAATTTTAGTCCTAAAATGATAGTAAGTTTTTCTTATCTTAATTTATGGGTCCAATAGTTCGATAACAAAGATATTAGATGATGATCTATATTTCTTGATGCAGTCTGTGGCACTGGAACAAACTACTAATACACATGACAAAATCAATGAATATGAAAGCCATTACTTTAAGCAAAAATAAAAAATTAAATAAAGCCAGGCATGATGACACACACCTGAATTCCCAGCAACACAGGAGATGGAGGCAGAAGAATCACAAGTTTGAAGCCAGAGGCAACATACAGACTTAGTAGGATTGTGATTCATAATTAAAAATAAAATAGGGGCTGGGAGTGCAGCCCAGTGTTAGAGTACCTACAAAATTTAACCTCCAGCTACTGCAAAACAAACAAACAAACAAAAACAGACAAATGGAGCTGGGCATGGTGGTGCAAGCCTCTAATCACAGCAACTCTAGAGGCAGAAGCAGGATTATTGCAAGTTCAAGAGGCAGGCTGCATAATTTTGGGAGATAATGTCTCAAAAAAAAAAAAAAGTGAAAAAATGGCCTGGATGTGCAGCTCAGTGGTCCAGCAGGGCTCTGGGTTCAACCCCCAGTACTGTAAAAATAAATGAAACAAAATAAGACAGACAAATGAAAGTACAAACAATAGGATTACTTTCATATGGGATCTGTATGCAATAAAAATTATCTATGGTGATATAAATAAAATAGTATTAGGAGGGTAGAGCCAGATAGGTAAAATGGAATTTATTCTAGAAGGAATAGTGAAAATATCCTGGAAGTTTAAAATGTTCTGTGAGATGCTTTCTGCTAGGGCTTTGCTATGGTTTGGATCTGGAATATTTCCCCAAATCCCATGTATTATAGGCTTTGCCTCTGCTTGTCACTATTAGGAGATGATGTAATTTATAAGAGGTAGAACCTAGTGGAAGTTCTTAGGTCATGAGAGGGGAGTGTGCCCTCAAGGGGGATAGTAGAAATTCAGCTCCTTTCATTCTCTATCACGAGTTGAGTAGCATTTGTCCATCACATGCTCTCTACTATAATATACTGCCTCACCATAAGCCTAACACAACAGGGCCAGTTGATCATTTCAGAAACCCCTGAAATCATAAGCCCAAATATACATTTTTGCTTTACAAGTGGATTTTTCTTGAATATTTTTTATCATGATGGAAAGTTGACTAACACAGGCTACCATCATAGTATTCCACAGACTGGGTGACTGAACAACAGAAGTTGATCTCCTGACAGTTCTAGAGTTTGCAAGTCCAATATCAATGTGCTGATAGGTTGAGTTTCTCCAGAAGTCTTTCCCTTTGGGTTTCAGGCAGTCAACTTGTTGTGGTGTTCTAACATGGCCTTTCACTTTGTGCATGTGTATTCCTGATGCCTGTTCTTCCTTTTAAAAGGGCCCTGTCTTATTGAATTAGGTATCACCCTTATGACCTCAGTTAACTTAAAATACCTCCTTAATGGCCGTTTCTCCAAGTATAGTCATAATGAGAATTATGGCTTCAACCTAGGATTTCTTGGAAGCAGAGGAGGCAAAACTCAGTCTACAGCAGAGATATAGATAAACACCAATTTTCATACCTCATAGACTTGCATTTTACTTTCTTACAACTAATTTATTCTTAAGTAGTAGAATGTGGTGGCAAGGACATTTGAAAGTTGATTTTAGGCATAAGAAGATATGCTATTCATCTGAATATAGTTTTGTATTTGTATTGTTTCTAGGAGATGTAAAAGCTTAATTGTATGCAAAAGCTGATGAATAATATATTGGCTTCCCATGTGACTTTTACTACATTGTTGTTGTTGTTGTTAAGTGCCATCAAGTCATGTCTGACTCATAGTGACTTTCATAGGGTTTTCAATGGCTGATTGATTCGGGATTGCTTCAGCAGTGGATAATCACATCCTTCTCCCATTTTTGTGGTGCTGGGGATAGAAACTGGATCCTCAGAGAGTGTAGAGCAGCATTCTACCAACTGAGCTAAATCCTAGTCATTTACTACATTTTATTTTTGTTGTTATTGTTTGGTGCAATCAATAATCTTATTGGTCAATGTGGATGGGCTACTCTCTCATAGTCAGACTACAAAGAACACTAGAAACTTTGTAGATTCAGCAGGATTACTCTCAGGATCAACTGGAAAGATCTCATGTAGTGCAATCCAAAACTGAGATTTTAAAATATGAATTAGCCAAAATTTGGATAGAACCTAGACTGAAGTGGCTTATGTGATCTGTGAGCTTTTGGATTGTTTTCTGTGTATATTAAATCTATTGCTTACAGAAGAAAGGAATGTATAAAGTACTGGTAAATTTTACCTGTGAGATTTATTTTGTTCCCATTAACCACCTGTGTATAGGGCATTCAAGAAAAATACATTTTGTCATGTTATTGCCAATTTTTTTTTTTTTTTTTTTTTTTTTTTTTTTTTTTTTTTTTTTTTTTTTTTTTTTTTTTTTTTTTTTTTTTTTTTTTTTTTTTTTTTTTTTTTTTTTTTTTTTTTTTTTTTTTTTTTTTTTTTTTTTTTTTTTTTTTTTTTTTTTTTTTTTTTTTTTTTTTTTTTTTTTTTTTTTTTTTTTTACTTTTTTGAGACAGGGTCTCGCTAAATTACACAGTCTGCCTCTAGTCTGGAACTTGCAATCCTCCCACCTCCGTTTCCCCAGCCACTGGGATTACAGGCGTGTGCCACCGCACCCAGCATTATTGCCAATTTTAATAGAGTGTATTAAAGGATTATTTTCAAGGTTACAGGAAGCTATATCAATAGAATACCTCTGAGAAGTAGGCTCTTAGCTGGGTGTGGTGGTTCACACCTGTAATCCCAAAGACTTGGGAGATGGAGGCAGAAGGATCACAAGTTGAGGCCAGAGGCAGCCTACATAACTTACCAAGACCCTTTATCAAAATAAAAAGTAAAAAATGGGCTAAGTGTGCAATTAAGTGGTAGAGCACTTGCAAAGTATGTGCCAGGCCCTGGGTTCCACCTCCAGGTACTGTAAAGAAAGAGAGAGGGTGAGGGAGGGAAGAAAGAGCGAGCGAAAGAGAGAAAAAGAGAAAGGCAGAAAGAGAGAAAAGAAAGAAAGAAAGAAAGTGAAAAAGGAAAGAAAGAGAAGAAAAGAGAAAACAAGACTTGTCAAACTAGGACTTTCTTATTCATATTGTTGTTGTTAGGTTCCTTCAAGTTGAGTCAGACATCTAATGTCCTTCATAGGGTTTTTAAAAGCTGATTGAAAATTTTTTCAGGAGAGGGATGCCATGTCCTTCTCCCATTTTTAGGGTTGCTGGGGATGGAACCCATGTCCTTGGAAAGTATGGAGCAGCACTTTACCAACTGAGCTAATCCCCAGAACTATCACTCATGTAGCTACAAATAATATCTTCAATCCAATGTCCATGCATCACATTATAAGAAGACAGCCACCCTAGATGTGTAACATCTTCATAAACTACTTTCTCTGTGATACATACATAGCCACCCAGGAATAAGTTGCAGCATGCTTTTTTCTAGCCCCCATATTGCCTCCAGGTATCTCAGTTAATGCTCCCATAACTAAAACTATTCCAGAATGATGTTCCACTCGATTTTACAGGGTACAATAATTCCAATGTACAATAGTTTAAATATTGAAAGAATTGCTACTGTGATAAATTTTAGCAAGAAAGAGTTCTATCCACTTTTACTAAGAAGGATTAAGTCAGCAGGCTGTTTTTATCATTATCCCTGTTAAATAAATGTTATACTAAATGCAAATGCTCGGAAAAACATGATTAGTATGATATAAGAGAGCATAGGCCAAAAGCCAGGAGGATTGGCTTCAGGAATAGGTTAAGTTGGCTGATGTGGGTTTCCCCAACATTGCATATTCCTAAGAAAAGTTTATCCTTAGTAGTGACCCTTAGGTAGCTCTGTGACATAAGTTCTTAGCTCTAGAATATTATATTTGTTAAGAGTGTTTTTGTTTGTCTAAAACTTTGGGCTATGCTATACTAGGTTGACCAGATAGTTTATACTACCAATATGATTATGGTGAACATGGGTTGTGAACCTCAATGTAACCAGTATGATCAGATAGTTTATCCTAACAAATGTGATTTATGGTTAATGCCTGATTTTACTGTGGAGAGAGGTTTCTGGAATCTGAGTAACTAAGGACAGACATACAGGCATGTATAACTTCATAATTGACAGTCAGTGAATCCTTGGACATCAAGACTGATACGTTTCCATTGTCAACATTTTGCATATGTTGTTACACAGGATTCCTGGGGAGATTAAGCTCATTTTCATGTGATCCCACTAGGAAGGGACATTTAGAAGCTTGGGCTTGTTTCAGCTGGACTCCTCCCCAAATACGCCTTTTCTCTTTGCTTAATCTAAATTGCACCCTTTTGATATAGTACATGGCAATCATAAATACAATATCATTTGAGTCCTGTAAGACCTTCTAGTGAATCAAAGGACCTACAGGTAGTTTTGGTACACCCGATATATAATTTTCCCATCAGATAGGTAAGAGCTTCCAAGAGACTTAATCAACAGGTTACAGACATAGTAATTTTGCAAGGAATTTTTCTCTGATTCAGAAGCCTATTTAAGAGCAACTGAAATTACATTGTAAGGGGGAAAAACTCAATATTTTATTATTATTATAATTATTATTGTTGTTGTTGCATTTGCATGCTTTGCAAGTGCTGGACCACTGAGATGCACCCCCAGCCCATTTTTTTACTTTTTGAGACAGGGTCTCACTAAGTTACGCAGACTGCCTCTGGTCTCAAAATTGAGATCCTCTTGCCTCCACCTCCCGAGCCACTGGGATTACATGTGTGTGCCACCATGCCAGGTTATTATTGTTATTGTTATGCTGTTATTGTTGTTCTTATTGGTGTACCATTCCTAAAACTTCTCTAGTTTGGTTATTTAGTTCTTGCCATTTAAAGAATTTTTTTACTTCGTAGTAAACAAAATTTCCATCAATATCTGAACAAAGTTATTATTCATTGAAATGATGTTTTATATCCATTTTCAAAATATTTAATTGTTTCTAAATGCTGATTATGCTACTTTGTTCATTAGAGATACCCAGAATATAGCTGAATTATAATTGTATTAAAATAAAATAGCAAATGTATCACATATATGAATTGTTTGTCCTAGTTGAGAAACTTGTTTCACTGAGGGTTTTGAGAAGAATTTGTACTTCTGCACCTGCCTTTAATTGAAAAACACTGAGGCCCCTTTTTTATCAGCTTAAACCTCTTCTGCTTAGAATATTATGCTATAATTATAATTGTACTGTGTTAGTAGGAATAACCATTTGTCATTCTGATTTGTTTTGTATCAGAAAAGTCAGTGAGAAATGAGTCGCTTCGTGTTTGGGACAATCAATGTACGAATGGGAACAAGGTATGAAGAGTTGATTCATTTTATATTTAGACCAAGTGCTTACCTATAATAACCACAGATGTAATCTAGATCAGAGCTGAGTTTCAGCTCAGTTGGTAGAGTGCCGCTCTGCACTGTCTGAGGCCCTGGGTTCAATCCCCAGCACCTCAAAAATGGGAGGACATAGCAATCTACTCCAAATCAATCCCCATTACAATCACCCACTGAAAGCCCTATGAATAGTAGAGAAGCACTGACATAATGCCAGGCACAGTGTCAGGGAGTGTTTCACTCTGGGTGCCTATGAGTCAGACCTGACTGGATGACACCTATCAACGCAAACAACAATCTAGCTTAACACTTGACTGGTGACATGCCCTCACTAGAACATAAATGGTGACCTCAGGTCAGTAAGACCCTTCTCTTTGTATAGGTATGTATGGAAAGTATAGGTATTTCTTTTAGTTTCAAGTTACTTATGTTTTAGTTTAGACCTCTCATAAAATATTTTGTCTGTTCTGGTTTCAAACTATATATTTATTAACATTGTATACACAAAATGAAAACTCTAGTATTACAATTTATTAAATTGACAGTAATTTGGAAAAATCTTTCATACTTATAATGAAAGTCATTTCTTGATATTTCCAGCTAAAACATTAAATTATGGAACAAAATAAAAGACAAAAAATAAAATGTTAAGTTTCAAAGTTAGTATCACAGTTTCTGCAAAACACTTTGGAAAACTTGAAGCAGATAGGCCTTTTGCAATTAGTACACAAATAAAATTTTAAGAGACATTGTAAACTTCATTTGCCAAAAAGCATTAAAGGCCTCCAAGAGACATCTGAAGGCTTTAAACTTTTGTCCTAAATTTGCAGCTGCTTTGGAACCTTGAAGCATAATCATCTGCGTCATTCACATTTTCATCTTTTTTATGTAATTCATTCAAAATTTGTTGTACAAACTTGAAAAATGGAGGGTCATCAGGATTTGTAGATGTAGAAATCATTTGGACTCCACTTCTCAATGTTATTGTTACAAAAAATTATAATGTTGCAGCCAGGCATGGTGGTGCATGCCTCTAATACCAGTGACTCAGGAGGCAGAGGCAGGAAGATCGTAAGTTCAATACCAGAGGCATTCTGTGTAATTTAGTGAGACCCTGTCTCAAAAACAAACAATAAAAATGGGCTGGGGGTGCAGCTCAGTGGTACAGCACTTGCAAAGCATGCAAGCACAAGGCCCTGGGTTCAACCCCCATTACCCCCAAAAAATTCTAATGTTGCATAAAAAATATAGTATTTAAAAAATAAAAACTGATGAACCTGGTATCTTCAGTTTCATCAAATCCTCTTGTATCTTGTACCATTTAGTGAATCACAGTCACACACACAACTACCTGACAGGTAACCCTAATTTTAGGAAGGTATTGAAGAGATGAGTGCTTGTGCATAATTAATGTGTACAAAGCGAATGCGGATGTATCTCTTGGGTCTGTTAGACTCATCCATTATCAGCTAAGTATTTTATTACATGGGGTCCACAACCTCCAATATTTTCTACATATCAAATACATAGAAAGGAATAATGAGAGATCTCTGTATCATATCTAATACCAAGGAGATTTTGGCATGAATTCCCAACATATAGTTGTGTGTTATGACACATGTCTGTAATCCCAGTGACTTGGGAAGCTAAGGCAGGAGCATCATAAATTCAAAGCCAGACAGCCTTCATGACTTAGGGGGATGATGTTTCAAAAAGGGGCTGGGATGCACGGAGCCAATTCAACCCTCTTTTACTACAAAAGAAAAAAAACATCCAAACATAGGGGATTTTTTAAACGAATGATTTTTTAGATATTTTAAAATATTTTACAGGAAGTTAACAACACAACTGTTGCATATTTACAAATTAACACTATATCCTTGAAAGTTGAATAACCTTGAATTTTATTATCAGAAATGACACATTTCTTCTCAGAGAAAAATTCAACATAAATCATTTATAATGCCTGCGACCATAGCTCTGTGGTATCTGATCCCTTCAGATCTCGGAAGCTAAGCAGGGTTCAGCATAGTTAGTACTTGGATGGGAGACCACCTGGGAACATCAGATGCTGTAGGCTTGGGAGAAGGACCCAGAAACCACTCATAAAAACTCAATCTGTCATTGAAACCGCTATGAGCAGCAGAGAAGCACTGACAATAGTGTTTTCCCTATTGTACACGGGGTCTCTATGAGTTGGATACCGACTCCAGGGCACCTAAAAACAACATCATTTATAACATATGGAGAAAATGAATCTGGTTAGAAAGAAAATTTCCAAGTTCCATGAAATTATGAGTTGGATACAATAATTGTGTGCTGGGAGGTTTTTATGAAGAATAAGAATAAATAATTTATACTTACTTGGAATAATGATTTGCTTTTACATAGCTATAATGTTGAAATGATGTTGCTTTAGTTGTGTGCAAAGCAGATTATTTAAAAACTAGCATTAGGCAGAATATGTATTTAGAAAACCAAGTTACTAATTACGAGTTAAGGAGCTAAGAAACTCAAGCAAACTCAAATGCATACATATACACATGTACTTATGCAGGAGGGAAGACAGAGAATCAGAAGGAGTAATAAGTCTCCTCCTTGAGAGCAAAAAATATGTGTTTGTTAGCATAGACTAAAAGGGAACGATTTTAGGAAGATGGTAGAGTTGGAAGTCCCAAGAATCTTTCCTTCACCTGGACAAGAATTGTACTATAAGAATCAGTCTGATGTAGCTCTTTTGGAACTTAGTATTCTATTAGAGTCTGTTGTTGTTGTTGTTGTTGTTGTTGTTGTTTCATTTTGTTTTGTTTTTGTGGTACTGGGGGTTGAACCCAGGGTCTCGAGATTGCATGCTTTGCAAGTACTGTACCACTGAGCTGCACCCCTGGCCCATTATTTTTGTTGTTTTGTTTTTGTTTTTGTTTTTGTTTTTGAGACAGGGTCTCACTAAATTACACAAACTGCCTCTGGTCTTGAACTTGCTATCCTCCCACCTCTGCCTCCCAAGTTGCTGGGATTACAGGCGTGTGTCACCATGCCCGGCTACCTCTATTAGAGTCTTGTAACTTCTGGGAAAAACCTTGGACAGTAAATTGCAGTTAATTTGAGTCAATCTCAGATCTTAACAAACTATAAGATACTAGAAGCAGCCTGCATACAGCTTGTAGGAGTTAGGGTGGGCAAAAGTACACCTCCCATCAGATGTCAGGGATCTGTGTACTAACACTAATTTTTGAATGAATGGACATGATTGCATACACCTTCCCCCTCTGGCTGCAGGGACTTCAAGAGGGTTTAAAATGACACACTTCTTCTCTTTCACTTCTCTCTTTTTAAGAACCAAACTTTTGTGCTGAGCATGTAGAGCATTCCTGTAATCCCAGTGACTCCAGAGGAGGAAGCAGGAGGATCGCAACTTCAAGGCCAGAGGCAGCCTATGCAATTTGCAAGATCTTGTCTCAAGGTAAAAAGTTTAAAAAGGAGCTGAGTGCAGTCAGTGGTAGAGCACTTGCCTAGGATGTATGATTCCCTGGTTTCAAACCCTCAAGTACTAAATAAATAAATAAATAAACCAAATAGTTGAAGATTAGGAAATTCAAAAACAACAGCAGCATGTACAGAGAAAATTACAAAGTGACTGTGAAGGATCAGAGTAAGGCACAGACTAAGAAAAGATCTGAGAAGTCCTTAAATTTATACCTTAAACTGATCCTTGGAATAGACACACCTTATAACATGAAAAACCAAAACCACAGAACAACAATCAGCAAACCTAAAGAAGAGGAAGGATCTTATTTCCAGATTTACAATACTATTTGATTTAAATGTCTAGTTTTAAAAAATAAAAAGTCAAGATCATAATGCATACAAAACAAAACAGAAGAGTTCAATCAAAAGAAAAAATAATAATCATAATAAACTATCGCTGAAACAGATATAATAAGTCCCAAAGAAAAACTTTTTTTCTTAAAGATATTCAAAGAACTAAGGAATATTTGAAAAATGCTAAGAAGATGATATTGGAACAATACTATATGTCAATGAAGGAGAAAATATAAAATAAAACCCAAAAGAATGTTTAGGGTTGAACAGTAAAATAACAAAAATGAAAATGCTCTAGAGAAATTCAAAGACTGATTCGAGTAGGAAGAAAAATTAATTGAAGAACTTAAAGGTGAACTGATAGAAATCACTGAGTCTATTATATGACCCACAATTCTTCCTCTGGGCACATACCCGAAGGAACTAAAATCACCACCCTGTAATGACATCTCCACTCCCATATCCATTATGGCATTATCAACAATAGGCAAAGTAGGGAAACAATCTAAGCATCCATCCAGAGACCAAGGGATAAGAAACTGGAATATATATTAAACAATGGAATGTAATTCAGCCTAAAACAGACTGAGATCCTACCAGTTGCCACAACATGGATAGGCCTGGAGGACATTATGCTAAGCGAAATAAGGCAGGTACCTACAGAAAATATTGCATGATATTACTAACATGTACAATCTGAAAAAAAGAAGGAAAAAAACAAGTGAACAGAGCAAAACAGTGATTAATGGTTAGATGAGGTGGGGTGAAGGATATGGGGAGATGTAAGTCAGAGAACAGAAAATAGTGTATCTATAGACAGGATGAACAGGTCTTGATAGGTAATGTACAACATGAGGACTATAGGATAGAAACTTCTGGTGTTTGTGGGATTAGTGCCAAGTGAGATTTCAACTGCTATTTCCACACATATACACCCAATTATGCATACATACCACAATTTTTTAATCCATTCTTCTATTTATGGACATCTTGGTTGGTTCTATATCCTTGTAATTGTGAAGAGTGCTACATTAAACATGCAGATGCAGATGTCTCTGTGGTATGATGACTTGTCTCTCTTTGGGTATATTCCCAGGAACAGTATAGTGGGGTCATATGGCAGTTCTATTCTTAGTTTTCTAACATACCTCCATATTGATTTCCGAAGTGATTGACCTCATTTACAGTTCCACGAGAAGTGTAAAAAGGTCCCTTTTTCTCCTCAGCCTCACCAGGATTTGTTATTATTAGTTTTGTTATTATTTGTTTTATTGACCTTGGCCATTCTTACTGGAGTTAGATGGAATCTCAGCATTGTTTTGATTTTATTTCTCTAGTGAATAGAGATGTTGAGCATTTCTCATGTGTTTCTTAGCCCTTTGAACTTCATTTGAGAAGTGTTTGTACATTTCTTTTGCCCAGTTACATATTGGGTTATTTGTTGCCTTGGTATTTGCTTTCTTAAGGTCTTTGTATATTCTAGAAATTAGTCCTCTGTCAGATGTGTAGCAGGCAATGATTTTATCCCATTCAGGGGGCTCTTCCTTAGCTCTGTACACAGATACGTAGTAATTTCATGTAATCCTATTTGTCAATTCTTGGTGCCATATCTTGAGCATTGGAGTCTTATTAAGGAAATACTTTTCTGTGCTTATGTGTTGGAGTGAGTTCCCTATCTTTTCTTCTGGTAGTTTTATGATTTCTTGTTTTATTTTGAGGTCTCTCATCCATTTCAAGTTGACTTTCATGCAAATTGAGATATACAGGTCTATTTTCAATTTTCTGCAAATTCATACCCACTTTTTCCAGCACCATTTATTGAAGAGGCTATCTTTTCTTCATTGACCATCCTTAGAGTATCTCTGTGTCTTCAATTCTGTTCCACTGGTCTTCAAGCCTACTTTTGTGTCTGTACCAATTTGTTTTTCCTATTATATGGACACATTTAATATCACTGAACTGAATAGTTAAAAGCATTAAGATGCTAAGTTTTCTGTTATATCAGTTTTACCACAATAAAAACATTATTAAAAAAGGAAATAATGGGTAAAAAAGTTCACATTGAAAAAAAGCAATTCCCTTGAAAGTCATATTTCTTTTTGACTTAAATGCTGTTTTATAAAAGCTTATATAAAACGTATATCTTGCTTGTATGGAAACTGACTTCATAACCTGCTGAAATTCTGTTGACTATTTAATCATACAAAAGTGAACATTTCAAATGAGGTTAAGTGTATCCTCTGTTGTGTATGCTATGATTTACATTTTCTGTGTGTTTTATACTTTCTGTAAAGACGGTGGTTATATTATTTTTAAGTTCTTATACAATTGAGCCTAATTCTACAAATCTAGAAAATAATCTTTGCCCTGCAGTCTTATATATTTTTAAACCTACAAAACTTGTGAGAATTCAATAGATTAATAAAACAGCATTTTATTAGTATGAGTTTTTTTCCAATAATTTATATACCACTGATAAAAAATCGGTGCTCTCAGATAGAGTAGTTATCAACACAATTTAATGGATCTGAAATATAACTTTTTCTTTATGTTTTTATTCTTCTTTCTTCAGTTTTCAAGGGTGGTCTATTTATTGATATCCATGTTGTTGTTAGGTGCTATCAAATTGCTTCTGACTCAGAGCAACCCTTACAGGGTTTTCAATGCCTGATTGTTTCGAGATTGCCTCAGGAGTGGATTGCCACATCCTTCTCTCATTTTTGCAGTGCTGGGACTTGAATCAGGGACCTCAGAGACTGCACTGCAGCACTCTACCAACTGAGCTAAATCCCAGCCCATTGATATTCATAGTATGGCTTATTTTTCTAGTTTTATCATGAGGATACGTTTAACATCCAGGCATGGTGGTGAAAACCTGTAATCCTAGCCACTTGGGAGGCAGAAAATTTGAGGCCAGAGGCAGTCTGCAAAACTTAGTGAGACCCTGCCTCAAGATTCAAGGAAAGAAAAAAAAAGGAGAGGTTAGAGGCTAAGAGTGAATCTCAGTGGTAGAGCACTTTCAAAGTATGTGCAAAGCCCTGGATTCAACCCGCAAGTACCACAAAAAAATTAATGAATAAATAAATAATAGATAAATAAAAAAGAGAGGCAGAGAGAATATATTTAGCATCAATTTAGAGAAGAAAAGTATGGCCTCACTAAGAAGATAGTCAAAATTCTTGTGTAATAGGATTGTAACTTTTCCAAGTTTCTTATTTATTCAAATAGCAAGAATTGTCCTGGGATTTAGTTTGGGCCAGCAGGCTTTATTGGGCAACCTAATGAAGGACAGTTCTCTGATACAAGAACAAGAGCAAGATATGTACAGACTCAGGGGAGCTGGAGGAGTCATAGAATCATTAGGCCATAATAAAACTCCAAATTATAGCCAAAATAAATATTAGAGACAGTGGAGATATTAGACTTGATATCCTATCCTGGAAAAAATTAATATATTTTTGTACTGTCTGTATCTCTGTTACAGATACCAAATTTATTCTCTTCTCTTCAGTTTATTATTCAAAATACATTACTAAATTCTGTTATGATCTGAAGATTTTGTACCCTCAGCCCAAGTTCAGAAGATGATATCCTAACCTTCAATATAATGATGTTTTGTTGTTGTTGTTGTTGCTAGGTGCCATCGAGTCGATATCCGACTCATAGCGACCCTCTGTACAACAGGGGAAACACTATTGTCAGTGCTTCTCTGCTGTTCATAGGGTTTTCAATGGCAGATTGATTTTTGGGAGGGGGTTGCCAGGTCCTTCTCCCAAGCCTACAGCTTCTGGTGTTCCCAGGCGGTCCCCCATCCAGGTACTAACGAGGCCTGACCCTGCTTAGCTTCTGAGATCTGACGGGATCAGATGCCACAGGGCTACAGCTGCAGGCATAATGATGTTAGGAGATATATTTCAAGCAGTAATACTTCTAGTGTTGTGTTCATAATCTTGTTATTTTTTAACACCCACCCCCAACACACACACACACACACACGTATATGTATAAATGTATTTGTACCCTAGGGTCACTATGAGTCTCACTGAACTTTGGGGCACCTAACGAGAATGAAAACATACATTCGTATACCATACTGTCGTCGTGGCACCCAAGAAACATTCCAGCACTAAAGCTGAAGAAAGGAGAACAGTAACTACAAAAACCGAATTAAAAAAAGAACTTATTGCTAAGTATGTGACTAGCACACGTTTGTCTGAATTAGCCATTCAATATTGTGTTGGAACAAATAATTACATTTATATTATTTCTTCTGCAAAAAAAGTACTCACATCTCAAACTGATTGACACTTGACCAGCCTTCCAGAAGGGATTGCACTTGAGCACCAAGAGACCACTGTACATTTTTAGATGAATTATTTATAAAACATAGTAAAAGAAGTACTGTGGTCCTGGAATACTTCCTGTTATACATAAAAATGTTACCTATTAAAACATTTGAAATGAGCCAAAATCGCATTTAAAGTGACAAGCTATGTTCTACTGATGAGATAATAATATTCTCTGAAAAGAAATTCTGTGAAAATAGTGACAAATGAAAACACATATAATGAACATAGGCAAAAGGATTAGCTACTATCTTTTCTGATTCAAGCCTTTAAAGGCCATTTCAAAATATGAGAAGATATTGAGTGTAATATGATCAGATATCATTCCCTGGACTCCACCCTGACAATCAACAGGTTGATATTGATCACTACCACTATCATGTACATCAATGAAATAAGCAGTAATTAAGTGAAAGATATTAACTACATTGAAGACTTCTATTTCTCTGCATCCTTACTTTAAATTTCAGTATTTGATAATCCCAACAAGGGAGTCAAGAGGAGAGAGAACTCAGTAAAAAACCGAGCTACATTAGAGAACAGCCTTTTGTGCCACCAGAATATTTCTGCTTATACTTAACACATTTGCTAACTTCACTATCAAATAAAACTTAGTGATTAAACCTCCTTCCCTGCTAGGATCCATTCAAATAATTAGAGTTAAAAGAAAAATCATTCCCCATAGCCCTATAATTGTTATCCCTCAGCTTCTTTATAGCCATATGAGTCTCACCTAAACCATATGATATAGGGGAAAGTGAAGCCAATCTGGCATTGTCCAAAGACAGATCCCACTCTATTAGTCCCTAGCTATGTGACATGTGCTTTGTGTCCCCTCACCAGTAAATAGTAAATCTCAGGATTGATTTGAATTGTAATATATGAAAGGAAATGGAAACTATATAACGTGAACCTACTATAATGTTCTCTAAAATGTTGAGCTAAAGAAATAATACGAAGGTATTGGGAGGTAGAGTATAATGAGACAAAATTGAAATCAAACATAAATTATAGATTTGAGATTAGATTTTTCTGCTACTTATGGTTGTTAGAACCAGTCAGTTATTTAGCTTAAGGGTGCTTTTCCCAGCTGCAAAAATGATAGGATCAACAGTATAAAGTATCAGCATAAAGATTCAACAGGCTGTCTACCTCCAAGTGCCTGCAGCCATAGCCCTGTGGCATCCGATCCCATCAAATCTCGGAAGCTAAGCAGGGTCGGGCCTGGTTAGTACCTGGATGGGAGACCGCCTGGGAAAACCAGAAGCTGTAGGCTTGGGAGAAGGACCCGGCAACCCCCTCCCAAAAATCAATCTGCCGTTGAAAACCCTATGAACAGCAGAGAAGCACTGACAATACTGTTTCCCCTGTTGTACAGAGGGTCGCTATGAGTCGGATACCGACTCGATGGCACCTGACAACAACCTCCAAGTAGCAACACTCTATAGAGTTTAGGCTTCCTGTGATATTGCCTTTCATATGGAACAGGAAATAATTAGTGTTGATTCAAATCACTATTTATATAGTTGCCTCTATTTAGGTATGTATTCAAAACCCAGACTTCTAAGTGAATTCTGATTTGTGAGATAATGTTGTTGTTGTTAGGTGCAAACGATCGTATTTATGTTTAAGCCCATTGTTGCAGACACTGTGTCAATCCATCTGGTGGAGGGTTTTCCTCTTTTGTGTTGACCTGCCACTCTCCCAAACATGATGTCCTTCTCCAGGGATTGTTCTCTCCTGACTACATGTCCAAAATATGTAAGAGGCAGTTTGGCCATTTTTGCTTCCAAGGAGCACTCTGGTTGTACTTCTTCTAGGACAGATTTGTTGGTTCTTTTGGCAATCCATGGTATATTCAATAGACATCTTTAATAGTCCTTTATAAAATGACTTTTTGAAATAGCTTTCAGCTATTGAAAATATCGCATACTTCTTCCCTTCAGACAACCGGACTGAAGACTATGTTACATAAACATAAAATATAGTATACCTCAAAGTTTCTAAATTTTCCATTCCTCAAGGCAAAGTATAATTACTTGGCAAATGCAAAGATGAAACCCAAATGTTCGTATTTTTCATAGAGACATGAATACAATAGTGGTGATAGCAACATGCCTTAAATTTCTACAAAATTTATATTATATTTATATTGTTTCACTAAAAAGTAGCCCTTTCCAAGTTTTATTAGACATGGTCTATTAATCTACACAGAAAAAGAATGCACAAAATCACACTCACCTTCCTACAAAATTAATTAGTTCTGTCACAACTCTAAAGCTCTAAAGAAGTTAAAATTTTAAAGCCTGGGGCTCATTTCTGCAAATGATAAATAAGCATATGTGTGCTTAAAATGATTTAAAAAGTCAAAATGGCTAAAACAATTACCATAAGTTGTGGACTCATTTATATATGTGGTAGCTAAATGCAGAACCCCAGAGAGGATGTCACTGAAGGAAATAGACCAGTTGGGCCATCAAGGTTTTCTTTACTCTGGTCTGTGGCAAAGCAAAGTATTCATAAACAAATTATTTGTTATCAAAGAAAGGGAGGGTGTCAGATTTTAGCAGAAATCAATAGTTAGTCCCAACATCACAAATGACCTTGTATTTAGAAATGGAGAATATACTATTTTTAATTTCAGCTGGGGCATGCTTTTTTCTATGTTAAATATCAAAAAGTTTTAAAATATTATTTATAATTATTGTCATAAGGAGATGAAGTATTGTTTCACAATATATAATATTTTAAAAATAACATCATATTTTTGCATTCCCAAACCATCCTTTGGATCTAATGGAATATGAGTAAATAAGATACTTATTTTCTTGATTTGTAACTGGAGGTCATATAGCTGTATTCAAGATTTATGTTAAAACTTAATTATGTTTTAACTGATAATCACAAAAGGTATCTTCAGATTTCTCAAATACAAGTATGTGTGATTTCATTGAAATGCCATCAGATTGAATCAGGGAAAAGCAATCTTTGAATTTAGGAATTTTAAAGAGAGAAAGCATCCACTAAATACAACTGCTCAGCACAATTTACTGGCAAATTAAAATATTGTAATGGAAAAATCACTTGGAGCATCTGACTTTCACACACTGTACTACTGATTTTCACCTTCAGCTCCTCTTTTATTTTTTTAACCTTGTGACATGGTCTCACTGAGTTACTCAAACTGCCTCTGACCTCAGACTTGTGATCCTCCTGTCTCAGTTTCCAAAGTTGCTAGAGTTATAGGTGTGTGCCACTGCACTTGGCCTCCCAACTTGATTTTCCTATCTTCCAGCATTGAAGTTGACTAAACAAAAAGAAGGAAAGAATACACTTACAATCAGGTGTTCAGTAATTGTGGAAACTAGTTACTAGTTCTTTGATAGTCAGAAAGACCCTAAACCTCTCTTATTTGCAATTTTTTAATTCTAAAATGAATAGTGTTTTTTGTGTTTTATATGTTAGCCTTTCTCAGCAGACAATTGTGAGAACCACCTAAGAAGAACCTGCAGGATCTTTGAAGTCTTTAGAGGACTATATTAACACTGGTCAATACTGTTAAAGGGAAAATACTAGACCCTACACTGTTTTATGAAGCATTGCAACAATTAGAGTTCAACATTAACTGATAGGTCAAATAAAATGAAAATATATGCAAATAAAATTAAAATGTATCTGAGTACCAAAAATGCCACATCTTTTTCAAACTTGATGACAATTCAGCATTGTACTAATGTTAACTCTCTCCTGCTGGGGTCATTTTAGAACACTGATGCTAAATATCAAGGATCTACTCATTTATTTAACAAATACTGAGTATCTCTTATGAAATATTAATAAACCAATATGTAACAATCAGTTAAATAAGAATTATCCTAAAATATATATTTATTATCTAATTCATGAGAAAGAGATGAAGTTTTAAAATTATTATGTAATGTAAAAACCATACAATTCATAAAAGTATGGCAAAGAATCCATTTTTGGAGCTCAAAGAAAAAAATGACTACATTTTGCTGTATATAAGTGCATATTCAATTGCTAGATCTTCCATAACAAAATTCCACAGACTAGATTGGGTAAATAACATTAACTTATTTCTTCCACTTCTAGAGACTAAGAATCAAAGATCAAGGTACTGACAGGGTTCTCTTGAAATCTCTCTCCTTGGCTTGCAGATGGCTCTCTTCTTTCTTTTGTTCACGTGGTTTTCCATCGGTGTACAGATCTCCAGTGTCTCAGTTTATGTCCACATTTCCAATTGTTATGAGAAATCCAGTCAGTTTGAATTAAGAGCCACTCACACAGTCACTTTTAACCTTGAATCTTTAAGGGCCCTATCTCCAAATACAGTCACAATATGAATTACTACAGGTTAGGACTTCAACCTATACATTTTAGGAGAACACAATTCCCATACAAAGGGACTCCTAAGGCTCTTTGTAAAAAACTAAAATAAAATTTCATATAACTATGCATATTAAAAGTCTGAAAGTTGTTACTCCAATTGGAATATTTTTAACATTCAGTGTAATTATTGAGGTATGAAGGTTTAAAATGAACTTGTTATTTGTTTTCTGATTTTGCTATGATTTTTTTCCTTTTTTTCCCCTCACACATGTCTTTTTTGGACTAATCATATACTGTGTAAGTATTTCAATCTTCATTTTCTCTTTGTTAATGATTCTTTCTCCTACTTGACTTGTTATCCTAAAAAGAAAATTTACATCCTTAACATTTAAACCACCTAACAGGAATTGTTATTCATACAACTTTCCAGGTGTTGCTGGGCTCTTTATCTCAACTCTCTTCTCTCCATTTATGCTACTCTTGCCATGTATTTTAGTTCCACATACAATTTAAACCCTAAAAATATGATTATTGCTTTTGTAAGTCAAGGTTTTTCATATTTAGCCATATTGTTAGCATTTTCATTGAACTTTCTCTTTGAATTCCCATATTCTATTGAATTAATAATTTTCATTTGATATAAAGAACTGCTTTTTGTGTCAATTTTACTACAGAAAAAAATTATGAATTATACAATGTTAAATATCTGGAGCTATTTCTATTTACCTTATATTTGAGGATAATTTTGAAGATATTTAATTGAAGACTAGTAGTTATTTTCTCTCACCTTTTAAAGTATAATGAAACATTTCTGTGGTTTCTCTCTTTCCTTTTAAGTCAGTTTTATTACCATTGCTACTTCTGAAGCCACTTTTTTTTATTTGCAGTCTGTTATTAACTCATTTGACCTTAGATTTTCAGTAATTTTATTATGAAATACTAAGGTATATTTGTTGATCTAGCTTCATTTAAAAACCAGATAGATATAATGAGTCCACAGATTTGATCCTGAGTCTCATTTTTTAGAAAATTCTTAGATATTTCTCTAAGTATAGCTTATGTTGTCTTCTGTTCTAATCTACTCTTGCGATTCTAATAACCAAATTGCACAAGCCTCTTATAGTCTTTCTATGTATTCTATCCTTTTGTCACTCCATGATTATGTTTTTCTATTCCTAATGTTGGTTTAACCAAGCTCTCTGTATAGTTTATATACATTTTTTTCTTCATGTGTCCCATCTGTCATTAAAGGTCTGTCTTGAGGCTTTCATTTCATTTATTTTCCAAATTTAAATTTTAGAATTTCTACCTTTAATAAATTACGATTCTCTCCTCTTTTCTAAAAAATAATATTCATGACTATTTAAAGAGCAATCCCTGGCAAACTAATAACGAGGTCATATATAAATGTTCCACTAATTTTTTCATCTTTAGGACTATCTAATAATTTTAGCATAAGTGAATGTCTGACCTGGAGCCTTACTACTGTGGCGTCCAATCACATCAGATCTCAGAAGCTAAGCAGGGTGAGGCCTGGTTAGTGCTTGGATGAGAGACCGCCTGGGAACACCAGGTGCTGTAGGCTTGGGAGAAGGACCCACTCTTATAAAACAAGCAGCCATTGAAAACCCTGTGACTAGCAGAGAAGCACTAATAATACTGTTTCTCTTGTTCGTAGGTTAGCTTTGAGTTGGACACCGACTCAGCTATACCTAACACCATCCCCAACTGAAGGTCTGTGGATGATAAATGTAAAGTCTGTAAATGCTACATCTTTCCACCAGAAAGAGCTTGCCCAGTCCTCTGGTAAGCAGATAGCATGGAAGTAATTCACTATAACTTATCCTGAACCTGAGCTCACTTAGTGTGTGCTTGCAATTATTTTTAAAACTTAGGCATTTTCTCTTTTGAAGCTAAGGTGTAGCCCTTAAGCATTCCAAGTGAAATCCTGAAATATTTCCTTGCTTTTCTTTCATTGGCACTTCCTGAAATCCATTTTTTCAGTGGTTTTCTACTAACTTTGCTTCCTACCCCACACAATTCTCATATCTGGCAAATTTCTCATAGAGGTCAATTCAGATTAATTTTAACCTAACTTCTCTGTGGGTCTCTCCTCAGCAAGAGTCTTAGCCCACATTCTATTACTAATAGCAATACATAGACTGGGTAATTTATAAAGGGAAAAGTTGCAGGGTCACATGAAGTAACAGTTTTCTGACAGATTCCCAAGGTGGCACAGAGCATCCCATAGTGAGATACAGAGAGATCTAAGCCAAACTGGCTTTTGTAGCAGGCCAATTCTTGAGATAACCTATTAAACCCATTAATCTGATTCATCCATTAATCACATGAATGTGTTAATCTGTTCATGAAAACAAAGCCATAATCACTTCTTAAAGGTCTGCCTGATCTCACTTCTTAATATCCCATAATGAGGACTGAATTCCCATGAGTTTCAAACAAGAAAAACTATATTTAACCCAGAGTACCAGGATGGCTTCTCCACATCTTATTTTCTTTATTAGCACCAAAGTTCAATTTTTCATCTCTCTAGCTCTGAGAGATTTCTAGAATTTCTAGTAGTTTCTTCTCTGGCTCTTTTTAGTTGCCCTTGACCTAGGCCTCCTGCATATATTCACATCAAGAATTAGAAGGTGCTCTGATGCAGAAGTCCCCAAACTTTTTGGCAATAGAGACCAGTTTCTTGGAAGACAAGTTTCCAACTGACCAAAGTTAGAGCTCAGGTGGTAATGCAAGCAATGGGGAGTGGCTGTGAATACAGATAAAGTTAGCTCACTTGCCTGGCTTTCACTTCCTGCTGTGCAGTCAGGTTCCTAACAGTCTACAGGTGTGCAGACATAGGAATCAGAGACTGCTTCTCTGAGGAATACAGAAGGTACACTTCAGGCACTTTTACCTCACAAGCCCCGTTTGCACTATCAAATAGGTATTTTTAATAGGTTCATTTTCTCTTGCTTTAAGAAAGAGCATTCATCCCTCTAAATTGTTATGCTATAACCAGACATAGAAATATGCAGCTTGCTCTTTCAAAATCCATTTAATATATATTTTAGTAAGTAACTTAAATATCTTTTTAGTTTAGACTCAGATTAGCATAGAGAACTTGATTTTCTGGGTCTCCATTTTATATATTATTCATTCTGATAATATATAACACATAAAAAGTCTAGTCATAAAAATACCAACTTACAGCGAAACAATATTATTATTTGCAGTAGAATTACAATTGAAATAAAATCCAATAAGTTGATTTAGTCTTGCTGCATAACTGAAGCTCATAATGTAATATTTTTGTAGTATTATGAGAAGATTAATGAGAATTAAGTTATCATCTTCTATATAAAGTACCAAAGTCAAAAGTCTCCTAGTTAGCATACTAAAAAGCCATCCCATAATGACATTTAAAAATAATTTTCTTTAAAAGTGAGTTGCATTGGCTATTTTCCTTTATGAATACAAATAATCTGTACAACATAAAATTAATATGTGAAATATAGTAAGTTTTAAGTGTAATTAGATTTTCTTAAATGAAAAAAAAAAAGAAATCCTTGCTTTCTTGGATAGGATTTCAATTCAACTGAAATTCACACTCTAAAGAACAGTAAATCTGATATCCTACCTGATATCAAGACACAGTCTTAAAATTTTAGTTAAATTATATGTATATGCTATTCTTTTTTGGTCCATTAAAAATATCCATAGAATGATAATCTTTACTACATAAAAGAGAGAACAAATGTGAAGAACAATTTGTACTCAGGAAGTGTTTTACCATCATTATACGGTAGGAGAGTCACTAAAATGCAAATGATAAAAAAATGCAGTACTAAGTGAGGCTTGATGGTTCAGGCCTATAATTCCAGCACTGCGGAGGTTGAGGCAGGAGGATCCCAAGTTCAAGGCCAGCCTGAACTACATAGTGAGACACTGTCTTAAAAAATCAACGGCAGAGGACATATCTTAGTGACAGAGTCCTTTCCTGGAATTTCCAAGGACCTGGGTTCCATCTCCAGCACCACATACACAAACATACATGTAGACAGAGAGGAGTGGGAGAGATGGAGCCACTATAGAGATCCCTGAAAGACATGGCAGAGACAAGCAAGTACTCAGTGTTACCATCTAACATCTTCCCTTTTGCGGGGTTAATGGAATCCTCCTTTGACTTGATATGACAATTTATATTTCAAATGATTGAATCAAGATGTGTCTGTTGTTGTTAAATGCACCAAGTCAGTATCCTATTCATAGCAACACTATGTACAGGCGAAACACTATTGTCAGTGCTTCTCTGCTATTCATAGCGTTTTCAATGGCTGCTTGTTTTTTGGGAGTGGGTTGCCAGGTCCTTTTCTCAACTCTATAGCACCTGGTGTTCTCAGGCAGTCTCCCATCCAAGTACTAACCAGGCCTGACCCTGCTTAGCTTCTGAGATCTGATGGGATCAGATGCCACAGTGGTGCATCTCCAGGCAAATGTGTCTAAGCTAGTCATAATATTCCCTTTCCCTTCCTAGGAAATGCAAGAAGGAGAACAAGTTTACCTTTTTTCTTTCTTTCTTTTTAATAGTACTGGTGTAAATTAAATAATAGAAACTGTCCTACAAGACTAAATAATTGTTTGGATTGATTGATTATTTATTTATTTATTCATTTATTTATTTATTTACTTATTTCCATAGAAGTCAGGGCATCATGAGTGAGAGACAAGTGCTTGATCGCTGACCTATACTCCCAACCGTTGGGTTCAAATTTTAGCTGTACTAATAAAGTACTTACTCAAGAGTAAGTTATTAAACTGAGCACGGTGGCTCACACCTGTAATCCCAGTGACTGGGGAGGTGAAGGCCAGAGGATTGCAGGTCTGAGGTCAGAGGCAGCCTGTGTAACATAGTGAGACCCTGTCTCAAGATTAGAAAATGAGATGGGGTTGCAGCTCAGTGGTAGAGCACTTGCAGAGAATGTGTGAGGCCATGGGTTCAACCCCCATGTACCACTAACCGAAAAAAAAAAAACAAGGTAAGTTGTTTAACTTCTCTGGGACTCTCTTTACTCACTTGTAAAATAAAATGGTAGCTACCTAAAAATGTAGTTCTCTCTAAATTTGTAAATTCTACTTATTTAACATTCTAGGGTTTACTAGCATTTTAACTGAAGTTTATGTTTAATTTTACCCCAAATTAAATTAACTATTTTAAATATCCTAGTGAAACAACATGCACTAAATAATAGACTTTATAATGATAAATTTCTGTAAATGTTAACAGAAAAATATGACTAAAATACACAATTATTGAGTTATAAAATAAAATTTCAAATATATCAAAGTGAAAGGAAGTGATGATAAAATAAATATGCCACCACCCAGTGTTAGTTTCTCCAAGTTGTTTGAGTTAAAACTGGTATCTACTTTTGCTATCTACTGAATTTTAATACATGTATGTAAATTAATAAACTAATGGATAAAGCTATACATAGATATATCATAAATGAAAGCAGTATGAATTATGAATTTCTTTGGCATGGTTAGCAATGGATTTAACAATTCTTTTGTCCAGTATTAAACCTCAATTAAATCTTAGGCATTAAAGCCATTTCAATATAATAAATCACTGCTTTGTTCACTCAGTGTCAAAATATTCAATGCCTCCCTTTTCGGCCGGTAACTAGTTTAACTGTGATTGTGCTAAGTGGAGGCAATTTATATATCTTGACATTATGTAAACATCAAGAGCAGAATGTTAAGTGTTGCATTATCACATAAAGATGGAATATAATAATGAACTGCTGTTGTCATTACTTATTGTTATTACTGAAATGTCATAGCCCTGTAAATATTAAAAGACAATACAATAAGTCAACCCTGCATACCTGCCCCTGCCAATTTTCACTGCAATGTTGGGGAGATTAATTTGTCTTTGGCTTTATTGATAACAATAGAAAGATTAAATAGTTTGCTCTGTTAATTAAAATGTCCTAAGTATTATTAACTAACCTCAAACTATTTTTCAATGGTGATAAAAGAACAGTAAATGTATGAAATTATTCAAATCATGTTTGACATACCACTCTAGCTATGATTTTTATTCTTACACATTGTGAAATCATCACTTTATGCATATGGATGGCTGGGATTTAGCTCAGTTGGTAGAGTGTTGCTCTGCACACTCTGAAGCCCAATTTTGATTCCAAGTTGCAAAAATGGGAGAAAGACCTGGAAGTACATTCCTCAAACAATCTTAACACAATCAGCCATTGAAAACCTGATGAATAGAGGAGAAGCTTTGACATAAAAATGCTGGGCATGGCATCATTTAGGGGAGTGTTTCCTTCTCTTGTACATAGGGTTGCTATGAGTTGGTCCTGATTTGAGGACACCTGACAATAATAAGACATAAGGAAACTGAGAAGTTGATTTGTTCAGCCATTGCCTAAACTCTCTAGGTTTGGATTAGAGCCAAGGACATAGTATTTATATATGTTAATTTATTGATTTTATGCACATGTTATTTCCTGGTTCATATCAAGGATGGACAAACTGTCTTCTACTTTCTTCTTCGTGACCAATATAATTTTTAAAATGATAAAAATCATCAATAATTTTATTTTGAAGTGTAGGTTCACTTTACTTAAGGAATTCTAAGATATTTTGTTCCTTCACACTTGGTAAATATGATCCATTTGATCTGCAGGACATAATACAGATAACCTCTGCTTACTTGGAATTTATATGGGGATAAACACCTAAAAGCTGTTTGCCAAGTAAATGAAGTTATTTATATATAGTCAAAGTAGGTTAGGAAGAACTCAGTATAATGTAGGCACACAACACATACATACACACACAGATATATTGCAATGCTTAAGTGTATTTTCACTAAAGCCATTATGGTGTACCTTATAATCATTAAACTCCTACCACCTAGATAAACCTAAAATAACTTTACTCATGGTTATAATTACTCAGTTAGTATACTCTTTGATGACACTATTCCAGTGAAATGTCAAAATCTTCATATCCAAAATAGAAAACTTTACTGGTAATTTAGTTTCAAAATGTTGATTATCAAACTCAAGACTTTGCATCACCAGGCAAGTGCTCTACCACAGGCCTACATACCCAGCCACATTGGCAAAATCTAAATAGAAATTTTTATATCCTTCTAACTTTAAATTCATATCCAACTTTTTTTGAAAATCTGACACAGAGGAATATTTGCCAAGAATTATAAAGAAGATACATTTATTTAAATTAATTTTAATGAAGTGATTTATGTTTTAGTAACAAATTCTTCAAAATCCTCATTACTCTTAAGTGTGTTAAACAGGATATTGTCACAGAATAAAACCAAAATCAAACAAACCATTGCAGTTGCATGTAAAACTATGAACTCTTTCTGTCTTGATCACTGAACAATGAAGAACAATTTCAAATGTAAGAGCATTGTTAACTCTTACAGAAGAAAATATGTTTATTAACACAGAAAAGGAATTTGTGTTCTCAGATCTCAAACATACAGATGTTACCCAGACCAGGAAGAAAAATGTGATGAAAAAGCCAATGGAATTTCATATTCAAACATGTCACTTTAAAAATAGGCTTCTCTTTTGATTATCATCTTTTTTTACTTTTATTTTATCTTTTATTAATGAATTTATTTATTTGTAGTACTTGGGGGTGAACTCAGGACCTCACAGGCATACTTTGTAAGTGCTCCACCACTGGGCTGAACCTCAGCCCATTTTTAAAGTTTTTAACTTGAAACAGAGTCTTGCTAAGTTATGTGGCTGCCTTGGCCTGAAACCTGCTATCTTTCTGCTTCAGCTTCCTGAGTTTCTGAGATTACAGGCATGCACCACCATACCCAGCTCCATTTGTTTATTTTTACTGAAGTATGTTATAAAATATTGGAATTATTTAAATTGATCAGTAAAGCTTGTACACCATATATTTAGTGAAACTAGGAGTAATTGTTGGATAGGAGAGAGAGAAAAAACAATAAAGCAAAATAATTACATTTTAAATAAGTTTGTTTATGTTTTTGTTTTAAATCTCTGGCCCAGATCTTTTTAAGAATAATTTTTGTTAATTTGAACACCTATACTCTCCTCTGCTGCTGTTTCCTTCAAAATCACACAGAGAATAAATACTTTGTTCCTCTTAATTCCAACATTTAAAATTAAGATTTATGTTCCAGTCTACTAAGAAATATAACTTT
>VMDO01025118.1:0-28707 GCA_007922755.1 Pedetes capensis | reverse complement strand
TTGTTTTTAGGTGCCGTTGAGTCGGTATCCAACTCATAGCAACCCTACGTACAACAGGTGAAACACTATTGTCAGTGCTTCTCTGCTGTTCATAGGGCTTTCAATGGCAGATTGATTTTGGGAGTGGGTTGCTGGGTCCTTCTCCCAAGCCTACAGCACCTGGTGTTCCCAGGCGGTCTCCCATCCAAGTACTAACCAGGCCCAACCCTGCTTAGCTTCCAAGATCTGATAGGATCAGATGCCATGGGTTACGGCTCCAGGCTGTCCAAGATTACTCAGGCAGTACGTAGAGAAGTGAGGATTCAGCCTCGGCAGTCAAAGTGCAGAGACCAGGCTCCTAGCCGCTAAGCAGGTCCCTCCACAGAAACCTGACCCATGGCCAAGGGAATTCACAGTCCCCCTAAGGCTTCCAGGTGGTCAGTTCCCTGGGTGACCAACACTCTCCTTCACCAGGTCCACCTGCTTTTGGTCCTCGGTGACTCTAATTCTGTTCCTTTCCCCTCTCTCCTCACTAATTTATGTAATGATCTCACCTTTCTGTTTTAAAAGGTAATCTCCCTCTCATTCCCCTTTTCCTCCTCTGTCTCTAGATTTTTCTCTCTTCCTCCTTTTGTCCTCCCTATGCTTCTCCCCACTGTGTGTCTCTTTCACTTATAGCAGTGCTGGCCCAACTACACGATAGAGAGGAAAGTCATATGGAGAGGGACTTGGGTGCCCCTAAAAGCCACCAGTCTCGCATGTGTTTGTCAGCTTGTCATATTGTGGGGGCTTGTGTGTTGCTGTGATGCTGACAGCTATCCCACTGATATCTCAGATACCAGCATGGCCACCCACGGGGGACCAGTTTCAGCTGAGTTTCTAGACTAAGACAGACTAGGGAGAAGGACTTAGCATCCCACTCCTGAAACAATTAGCCATTGAAAATCCTCTGAATAGAAGAGAAGCACTATCAAATATAGTGCTGGAAAATGAGACACCCTCCAGGCTAGAAAGCATTCAAGAAATGACTGGGGAAGAGTTGCCTCCTCAAAGTAGAGTTGACCTTGATGATGAGAATGTAGTAGAACCCCTGGGACCTCCTCTTGCTAATGTGGCATGACTCAAAATGAGAAGAAACATAGTGGCTGCAACTATGGTCTCAAATATAAAAAGATGGTGTGCATGGAAGAGCATTGGGTAGTGTTTTGTTCTACTGTACATAGAGTCTCTATGAGTCACACCAACTTGACAGCATCTAATAACAACAACAACACCAGAAGCTACTAGTGTTTATCTCCCACAGGACGAGTCACCCGTGCCCATTGTCACCCATTCATTCAACCCCTGTTCACTGGACACCACTAGGCACCAGACATGGAGCCTATGATACTGAGTAGACACGGATATTGAGCAAATACCAACAATACAAATGCAAAAACAACCAGATTATTAGTATAACTAGGGAGAGACAACTCTGCCAGGAGGACAATAGTGGCACTTGAGTTGGCCTAAAAGTAGTAATAGCCGGCTAAATCTCAAGGAAGACCTAGCTGTGTGTCCGATCCTTGTAGGAGACATCCATGCCTTGACTTATTTAATATTTACAGTAATCCTGTAAGCAGGACACTACTAGTTGGCCCATCTTACAGATGAGGAAACTATGGCATTAAGAAGTTAAATGACCTGTGGAAGGTCAGAAGGCTAGTGAGTAACAGGGTCTCCAATCTGTATAATTATAACAAAATGCCTGACGCTGGGTACTTTACAAAGAAAAGAGTTATTCGGCTCATGATTCTGGTGGTTGGAAGATCCAAACAGCATGGTGCTGGGTCAGCAGTCCCCTCCACCAGCTGTGTCACAACATGACAGGGAAGTAGAAGGAGACCAGATTCATGTATAAGCAAGGAAGCAAGAGAATAGGGAGAGGCCAGGCTTGCTCTTCTGATGACAACTTTCTCTTAGGAGGATGACATTAATCTCTTCTGAGGATGGGCCTCCACTACCTAATTACCTTCCAACTTGGCCCTACCTACCTCTTAAAGATTCCACCACCTCAGGTACTCCATACTGGGGACCAAGTTTCCAGAACATGAGCCTTTGGGGGACAAAACACATCTAAGCTATAGCACAGGGCAAGAATTCAAATCTTGGGGCTGGGATTTAGCTCAGTTTGTAGAGTGCTTGCTTACCATACACTGAGGCCCTGGACTTAATCCCCAGTACCACAAAAAATAAATAAAAATTAAAAATTAAAATAAAAGTAAAATAAATAAATACAAATCTCGACGGTGGGTCCCAGGCTATGTTCTGAGCATCCAGGCCAGCTTTCTTAAGGAGTAGCAAGTGTGGTAAGCTTTTAGCATAAACAGAACTGGGTTTTCAAATATACAACAAACTGTTGCTATTTCCCTAAAGCCCATGTCCATGGCAGGCATCATTAATTGATTACAGCACCTCTTTCCTCGGGTCAGGAATCAACTTCAGATTTCTCAGGAAGAATTCTCCAAGACATCCCTTCTGATTGATTGAAATGGGCCTGCTGGGTTTGCCAATCCTCAATCAGTGGGCAATCTAAAACCACTCTGATGCAACTGCGAAGTACCTTCTTTGTGACAGTGAGGTAGCAACCATTGACTAATCACCTACTGTGGGAAGCACTTTGCCTTGCCCAACATGGTAGCTACCAGAATTAGGTTTTCAGTTTGGGGGAACAAATGGATAAGGAAGGACAGGGGAAAGCAGAAGTTCTGGGAACTTCCAGGAGGGCTATCTGGGGAGTGAAAATCAGCTATGGACCATGCATCAAGTAGCCCACTCCTATCATTGACTCATAGCCAAACACAAATGATGCTGAGGCTGGCAGGCATGGCTAGTCCTAAACATCAGCTTCCAAGCAGGGATTCAAAACATCTATCTGCCCGTGTGCTGACCTCCACATTGCAGCCCTCCTCACACTCCCGCCCTGTCCAGCTGTTTGTGGGCAGGCAGAACCTAGCTCCTATGCAAACCCAGAACAGAAGGCAAAGCGAGGTGGGGCACATGGGGGCTGCAGCAGTCAAAATGAGGCCCCTAAAACCACTACACCTTAGATGGCTCCTTCACTTTCCTTAAGTTCTGCTGTTGTTTCAAGCACTCACATTACACATTGTCTTAAACATATATATATATATATATATATATATATATATATATGCATTGAATGTGGTTATACTTGTATGAATAGATCAGTATGATATAAGTGATATTTAGTAACCAATAATTACTACATGTTAGCCATCTGCTATTCCTTGGGGTTTCACCAAACCCTTTCATAAAAGCAAAATGATACTCTGCAGCCAAATTATATAACATTAACAGAATATTTTATATGCGAAATGCTATATTTCTTTACTTTTCATTCAACTGAAAATGTACACAGTCAGTAACAAGTCATTTCAGCTGCATATTTATCCAAAACATTTCATAGGCAAAAAAAGTCAAGTGAGAAAAATAACAGTTCAGCCACATGAGGGCTGGGAAAACACATTAGAAAAGGGATCCTCATTACAATAATAAACGAGGGTCCAATTAAGGCTGCCACATGCAGGGAGGGGCCATACTTGGCAGGAAGAGATGCTCAGGAGGTTTTGCCCTTGACTTTGAGAGCATCCACAGCACCCTAACGTTCCCAAACTGGTGCTGCTGCAGCTGCCATGGGGGAGATAGCAGTAACTCCTGTCAAGTTTCAGCCTCACATTTTGGAAGGCGCTTCTTTAGTGTAAGCAAATACTGCTTTCCAGGTGTGTCTGGGCTCCCACCTCTTCACCCTATAATGCTAACTGTCCCAGAACATGCAGCAAGTAAGTGTGCAAAGAGGGATAGGGCAGAAGAACCCTGAGGCTTTGAGCTCCATGATACAGCCACAAGAAATCATGTGTCAGAATCTGCGTACCCAGGCTCAGAGCCCCTGGATGAGAGAGAGACAGTCTAGCTTCAGGTTCATGGCCTTTGCCATGTGAGTGTGATGGGCAGAGCCCTTGGCATGGTGGGTGGCTAAGAAAGAAGGCTCAGACCTCGCTCCTGCAGGGGTGGTGAGACAAGACTGTAGTATGGTGCTCAGATAGTTATTTGCCTTCTCTAAGCCTCAATTTTCTCATCTGTAAAATGGGGACAGCATACTTCCTTTTGGGGTAGTTTGAGCATAAGATGAGGTTATGTATCTAGTACTAAACACAGTGCCTGGCCCATAAGAGTCACTTCAGGCATGTTCACTCTTATTATTATTAAACTCATGATCTAGTCAAATGAATAAAACATAACCACATAAAACAATAGGGACAAGTCACAGAACAATCTGGCAGCTAGTACAAAACATTCAAGCACAAAATAAGTCCCAAGTGTTGAAAGGTGGGCAGAGGGAGGAGGTATGAAGAGAGAAGGTGAAGCTAAGCAAGGAAAGCTGCCTGGAAGAGGCATTTCATATCCCTTCTCAGTTTCAGGTCCTAGGGATGCAGACAAAGGTAAATGCAGGAGGCATCTGAGGTGAGTTCTTCCTTGGGTCCAGCACTTGCCTCCTGGCTCCAGGAATCAGGTCAACAGTGGGGTCCAAATATGGCACCATGAGCTCAATGGAGCAGGTGTTCTTCCAGGGTGCTGCTGGAGAGGGGCAGGCAGCTCACAGGAGTATGTTGTGGCCTACTGCAGTGGCGCACCTTTGGAGAACATGCTCAGAATGGCTCTGCCCTTGCCTGTGACAGCGACCACCATTTACCTCCTGATTGCTCCAAGGAGCTCGGGGCCTCTCGGATGTTTTTGTTGTTGTTAGGTGCCATCAAGTTGAGCCCGACTCACTGCAACCCTATGTACCATGGAACAAAACACTCCCTGACACTGTGTCATGCCTGGCACCATGTCAGTGCTTTTCTGCTACTCGTAGGATTTTCAACAGCTGACTGTTTTGGGACTATTTTCGAGAGTGGAATGCTACATCCTTTGCCCATTTTTGCTGTGCTGGTGATCGAACCCATGGCCTCAGAGAGTGCAGAGCAGCACTCTACCAACTGAGCTAAACCCATGAACATTAAAGAGCTCCACAAATGATAGAAATCCTATTTTAAATGCTGTTACACGGCTCTTTCCCCTTTTCCATATATATTCAAACAGAGAGGGAAGGAGAGAGGGAGATCAGAGAGATAGAGAGAGAGACAGAGAGAGAGAGAGAGAGAGAGCGCAGAGCAACCAGACAACTGGAGACACCAGGCAAGGAAGGCAGTGGGCTGCATTTGGGGCTGAAGGCTGTCCTAAAGTCGCAACCATGCCACTTTACTGGAAAGAACAGGCCAGGCCTAGGGGGCACCGTCCTGACCCTGCTACCCACCACTGCTTTTCACCTGGATGTCCAGCTCCCTGAAGTCCACCTTTCTCTGCCTCCTCTTCAGCCAGCCAGCCTGGGGTTGGTGCTGACTCCTCACAAAAGTTTCGGGTCCAGGGACAAATCTGTAGGACTCCCAACTCCACATCAGATCCTCTCTCTCTTTCTTTCTTTCTTCTTTCTTTTTTTTCTTTTTCTTTTCTTTTTTTTTTTCGTCCAGAATGGGGTTTGAACCCAGGGCCTCTCACTTGCATGCCTTATAAGTGCTGTCCTTCTGAGCTGCACCTGCAGCCCATTTTTTTTACTTTTTATTTTGAGACAAGATCTTGCCAACTTACAACAGGCTGCCTCTAGCCTCAACCCTTTGATTCTCCTGCCTCTGCCTCCCAAGTCCCTGCAATTACAGGCATGAGCCACGCACCCCACTGAGATGTACTCTGTAAGGCATGAGGGATTCACAGGACTCTGTTGTCTACACTTTGATAGATGGCTTTGAAAAGTTCAGTTTAAATTCGAGGTTTTAAAATCCAATCTTATCATAAATGTAGCAGCTATTTCAAGGAGCCCTGCTTTTAAGAATGAGTAATTCATGGTGGATGATCTATTTCAGAAAGTTGCCTTGCCTAATTTTCTTAAGGTGGAATACCCATATGTTGTGTTTATAGTTAGCCTGGCCAATTAAATGAGTGCTTGGCAATGGCTGTGCTGCAGGTTTCATAGTAGCTGGTGGTGCAGTGGGCCTCCATATTTCTTGAGCATTTACTCTGTGCTCATTCTAGGCAGCTGGTCATGGGTGATCCACAAGGAACATATTCCACTTCTACAGGCATCTTCATCTATGACACTAGGTGTGAGGTGAATTGAACCTAACAGATCTCCCTGCCCGAGCAGTCTAGGGTTCTGCATTGTGATCTATGCCACAAAGAGCCTGAGAGTCTTGCTGGGAAAAAACTATAACTCACTCCCGCCAATGAAATAATAATGTGGGAATGACCAGAGGTTGGGTGGGGTGAGGGTGATGCTGTGGGGTTAAAGATCTAAATATCCTTTTTTTCTTTTTTACCTTCTTTGTGTTGAATCCAGGGCCTCGAACATGTCTTTCAAATGCTCAACCACTGAGTTGCAACCCAGCCTGTTTTTAAATTTTTATTGTGAGTCAGGGTCTTGCTAAATTCTGCAGGCTGCCCCTGGCCTTGAACACGTGACCTTCTCATGTCCACCTCTAGAGTTGGTGGGATACAGGCACACGTCACCGCGCCCAGCTTCTAAAAGTCTTCCTTCAGTCCATGGGACCTGGCACGGTCTTCAAAGGTGGGGAAATGAGTCAAGGTACAGGCAGCTGGCTGGGTGATGGTCAGGGGCTGGGAGCCGGTAGGATGGCAGGGATGGAGGTAGGAGAGAGAGTCAGGTACAGAGCCCAAGCTGGGGTCTGGTCAGCGAGGGAACCATGGGGGCTCCTAAATGAGGCAAGGACAGGACAGAAAATAGAAGCACAACCTGGCAGCAGCAAGGACCGAGGGTCAGATGGTGCCACTAAGAAGTCCCATGATGTTCTCATGGCCTGGCTGACCTGAGGACTTTATCCTTGACAATTTATTAAAGCAAGCTTTTGTTTCCTTGAAGTGCAGTGTTCTGGTAATGCACTGTTTTGAAAGCACATGGTATTACCTCTTTAGGTCTTTGTTGTTGTTGTTGTTAGGTGCCGTCAAGTCGGTATCCGACTCATAGCGACCCTCATAGGGTTTTCAATGGCTGACTGTTTCGGGATTGCCTTGGGAGTGGGAGTGGATTGCCAGGCCCTTCTCCCATTTTTGTGGTGCTAGGAATTGAACTTGGGACCTTAGAGACTGCAGCACAGCGCTCTACCCACTGAGCTAAATCCCAGCCCTTAGGTCTTTAGTTTGTTTTAATATTTTCTTTCCTTTTTCACCAGTCACCTAGAAGGCTCTGTCTTTCCTGCAATAAACTGAAACTGCATATCAATTTCACTCCGCCCAATTACTAGTTCCTCAGCCACCAGAAAATTATGAAATCTTCCCAGGCCTCAGTTTTCTTATCTGTAAAATGGGATAATAGCAGCACCCATCTAACAGGACTGGTGGATGATGAAATAAGAGAATAGTATGTGCAGAGTTTAGTAGAGTGCCTGGTGGGGAGTGAACACTTGTAACATTTCTAGACACAGCTGCTAGTGAGAGGCTGACACATGGGATTATCTTTTGCTTCAACTGTGTGGGTCTGTGTAGGAGGGAATCTCAGAGAAGCAGCTCGAGAGGGCTTCAGGAGTGGAGCCACCAGGTGGCTGGGCTGAAGGATGAGAATCTTCTCCATGTAAACAGTAGCTCCAAGATCTTGGAGAACTTTGTAGACAAGTTTTGGATTAAACTGACCTCTTGCCATGATTAGAAAGAACTTCATTTTAAAGAATACATTTTGCACATTTTTTAAAAGTTTTATTATTATTTAAAGTTAACATACCATATAATGAGTTTCATTGTTGGGATTTTCATATAATTGTATCATGTACTTTGCTCTTACTCTCTCCCTTATTACCTCCTATGTTGCTTCCCTCTCCTTATGCCTCTCCCTCCTCCAAATACATCCCCTTTTACTTTACAATTTTATATACATACATTTTTTTTTCTTTTTAAGGTAAATCTAGCTTCCACATGTGAGAGAGACTATGTGGTATTTGTCTTCCTGAGTCTGGCTTATTTTGCTTAGATTATGATCTCTAGTTCCATCCATTTTCCTGAAATAATATAATTTTATTCTTTATAGCCAAGTAATATTCCATTGTGTATATATTTTGTTGTTGTTAGGTGCTGTCGAGTCAGTATTCGACTCATAGCAACCCTCATAGGGTTTTCAATGGCTGACTGTTTCGGGATTGCCTTGGGAGTGGATTGCCAGGTCCTTCTCCCATTTTTTGCGATGCTAGGAATTGAACTCGGGACCTCAGAGACTGCAGCGCAGCGCTCCACCAACTGAGCTAAATCCCAGCCCATTGTGTACATATACCACATTTTAAAAGTACATTTATCTGTCGATCAATATCTGGGCTGATTCCACATCTTTGTAAGTGTGAAGAGTGCTGCGATGAACATGGAAGTGCAGGTGTCTCTATGGTATAATAACTTAGATTCCTTTGGGTATATACCTAGGAGAGGTATAGCTGGATCACATCTATTTTTAGTTTTCTGAGGAACCTCTATACTTATCTCCATAATGGCTGCACCAGTGTACAGTCCCATTTTGCACATTTTTGTCTTATTTATTTATTTGTGTGCTGTTAGGGATTGAACCCAGGTCCTTGCTCACACTAGACAAGTGCTCAACCACTGAGCTACATCCCCAACCCTTTCTTCTTATTATCAATCAAGGGCCAATGTTTGTTGATCTATGTGCTTCATAGTATTCCCAAGAGGCCCATGGGTCCATCTTTCTGATGATGACCCAACCCAAAATGTAGAGAAGCCTCTTTTAAGAACTTGCCTAATGTGATCAGCTCTGACAGATGTTCTTTGACTCTAGATAGATTACCAGAAAAGGATAGTCACATCATTAACTCCCTTCTTTGAGTTTTAATTGACATTATTAACCATTGTTGTTGTTGTTGTTGTTAGGTGCTGTTGAGTCGGTGTCCGACTCATAGCAACCCTTATAGGGTTTTCAATGGCTGACTGTTTCGGGATTGCCTTGGGAGTGGATTTCCAGGTCCTTCTCCCATTTTTTGTGGTGCTAGGAATTGAACTCGGGACCTCAGAGACTGCAGTGCAGCGCTCTACCAACTGAGCTAAATCCCAGCTTATTAACCATAGCTATCATTTATTGAGCCTTTACTATGACCCAGGTACAAAGAAGATTGTTAAATTATCTCATATAATACACTGGTCATATCAGAGGTTCTATCATTGTGTCTAGTTTACAGATAAGGAAACTGAGACCCAGAAACATTAACTAACTTCTCTAAAGTCACCTAGGATGCAAGTGGCAGAGCGAGGACTCAAATTCAGGTCTGTCTGGTCCTGATTCTTAATAATTATACTCTCTTCCCTCCTAGGCCTGCAGCCATAGCCCTGTGGAATCCGATCCCGTCAGATCTCGGAAGCTAAGCAGGGTTGGGCCTGGTTAGTACCTGGATGGGAGACCACCTGGGAACTCCAGAAGCTGTAGGCTTGGGAGAAGGACCTGGCAACTCCCTCCCAAAAAAGTCAATCTGCCATTGAAAACCCTATGAATAGCAGAGAAGCACTGACAATTGTGTTTCCCCTGTTGTACAGAGGGTCGCTATGAGTCGGATACCGACTCGATGGCACCTAACAACAACAACAACAACTTCCCTCCTAGAGGGTGTGGCAATTGGATACTGGGAGTGAAAGGGCATGTAAGACAGATGGATGGAAAGAAAGCGGGGAGAGTTTTCAATGGCACCTTGGGAAAGATAAAGGTAGATAAAAGGAACAAACACCACTGTTATTCCCACTCCCTTGGTTTGGGTGGAGAGCTGATGCCACGTGCTTTGGCAAGACATTACCATGGACAGAGCCCACCTCTTCCAGTCCTGGGCATTTAGGAACCACGTGGGTCCAGAAATGCTGAAACCCTGAGTGGCCCCAGCCTGTTCTGTGTCAAGCTTCTGAATTTTGTGGGGTTTGGGGAGAGGGAGAAGCCCTACTCCAGGGGAGTCAGGCTGCAGAGACAGGAGGCAGCTGCCAATGACTGGGGAGTGAGCAAATGGGAAACACTGGACACTTCGAAAAATGGACACAGGAAATAAACCCCTCCTCTGCATGCATTATCTGCAACAAAGCAAAGCAAATTTACAAGGACATTATAGAAACTGCAGGAGAGGGAAATCATAGAAAGTTTCTGGCGTACAAGGAGATTGGAAATGGAAATTGGAATCTTCCAGTACAGGGCCTATTATTATTAATTCGGATGGTGTAAAATGTTATCGATAGTGTCTTTGTCCCTGTCTAGTTCTTTCTGCTTTATTTTAGTGATAATGGAAATATCCAAATGGCTTCCACGGGGTCCTTCTCACTCTCCTTGCCCCCATCCTATTTTCCCTATAACATCTTAAATTCCTTAAACCCCAATCGTCCCTCACTGGAAGCTTTCTTCATGCCCGGTGAGGACTTCCGGCATACACGATGTGTTCCTGGAGGGTCACAACTATGTTTACCACCTCTGGAATCCTACCAGGCTGAGCCTGGAATGGGCAAACAGTCAGTGCTCAATAAATGCCTGCTGTGCAGTGAATGTTTCTTGGTTTGCTCTCCCCAGGGTTGTGTGACAATTTGACAACTCATGTAGAAAGGCAGGAGGTAGTTGGTCCTGGTTTCTGCCAAGCAAGGGCTCCGAGCAGAGGCCTGTCCTGATGCGGGGGGGCTGTCTCCAGGCCTGCAAAGAGCTTGTCCGGTTTGTCTCAAGTCTCTGTATTTTCCCTGCGCAGTGCAGGTGGACCTGGATGGAGGCAGGGGCGGGGGCAGCCACCACCACAGCCAGCACAATGAAAAGACCTAGCACACACATCCTGGACCAAGCTGACCCCCTGAGAGATACAAAGATGGCTCAGGGCCTGCCTGGGAACAATTCCCTTGCTGCGGACCCCAAACTTGGAGGAAAATTGAAGAGCAGAACAATTTCCATTCATGAAGAAAATGAGGAGGCTGAGTATCTTTTCAATGAGTCAGCTGTAGGCAAAGGATTTATTTATAATATTATTATTTGGTAGCAAAGAACTTACTATGGCTGAATGTAAAAAGTATTTTTTTTGATAAGTTAAAGAGATTAAGAAAAATCAGGCCGATTTTGACAGAGAATGGTGTGTAAACGAGAGGTGTTATCAGTGAGAATCTGGCACCAGCTCCATTTTGTTATGGTGGAAAATATCAGTATTATTTACTAAGAAGATTAGGGTTGAATTGGAAGAGAGGCTGGTTGTTGTGTGCAGATGGAGATAAGATAAGGATTTTACCTTCTCTGCAGAGCCAAATGCAGCGCACACAGCGCTGTTATCTCGGGGCTGGCAAGCAGGGGGATATTAAGATGTACGTTGTAATTACCAGTGGCAGGAGCAAATTTCATAGCGACTATTTTAAACCCTAATAAAACGCCGGCCTTTAATTATACAGCTTTGAAATATTTTTCTCAGTTAATTGCAACGGGGGAAAATAAAATCAACCTCATATTTGAAACTGACTCTCACAGGGAAAGCCCTCAGCCTGGCACTCCAGCTGCCTCTGAGTGTGGCGCTGCCGAGCCGAGGGCTGCCTGGTTTCCAGGTTCCATAGACGCCCCCGGTCTCCCTCCCACGCCCGGTATTGTGGGGGAGGAAGAACAAGAAAGGGTGAAGTCTTCACCTGGAGAATTTGATTCCCCCAAGAAGCCACATGGAATGAAGCCCGATTTCCAGCAGCTGGCGGCAGGAAGGATCCAGAAGGGGAGAAAGGAAGGCTTCAGAACCAGGGAACGTTTCTTCTCTGCAGAAGCCCCCCAAGGGCTCCCGGCCCGCAGAGCACTGGGCCCACCTCACCTGCCCACAGCACACACTGAGGCTTGTCTCTCTCCGGCATGTCCTGCTTTTCAGGCTCTCAGACTCAGTCTCAGATTATTAACCACCCCCTCTCCCTACATCAATTAAAACACAGGTTGAGTATTTCTTATTTCAAATGTTTGGGACCAGAAGTGTTTTAGACTTCAGATTTTTTTCAGATTTTGAAATATCTACATATATAATATGATATGTAGGGGACAAGACCTATGTCAACATCAGATTCATTTATATTTCCTGTACATGTCAGACACATAACCTGAAAGTAATTTTATATAATATTTATAGCAAACCGGGTGTGGTGGTGCATGCCTATAATCCCAGCGATTGGGGAGGCAGAGGCAGGAGGATCACAAGTTCAAGACCAAAGGCAGTTCGCATAATTTAGTGAGACCATGTCTCAAAAAGTAAAAAAAGTAGTAGACCTGGGTTTTGACTATGACCTGTCACATGTTGAGGCCCTTCAGATTTTGGATTTTTAAGTTAGGGATGCTGAATGTGTAATAATGACAATAATGGTGATGTTTGTTGTTGTTAGGTGCCATCTGGTAGTGTCCAACTAAGTGTCTTCAATGTCTGATTGTTTCAGGATTGCTGCATCCTTCTCCCATTTTTGTGGTGCTAGGAATTGAACTCAGGACCTCAGAGACTGCAGAGCAGTTCCCTACCAATTGAGCTAAATCTCAGCCCAACAGCAATACTAGGAATAGGCATAATAGTTCCTGCACATCAGGTACCGTCCTTGCACTTGAGATGCTTTATTGCATATAAGCTTCCCAACAGCCTCCTGAGGCAGGTATGCAACCTGGTTCAGACAGGTTAAGTAACTTGCCCACTATCACACCGAGGTTGCTGCTCCGTCTCTCTGAACTCAAAGTCCTGCCCTTCATTACCACTTATTAACTCACCTCTCCTTTCCCTGGGCTGTCCCACAGCCGTTGGCCAGTCCTCCTCACTCCCTGCCCATGGAGGTCACCTTGCCCCTGGACTCCTGGCTGCCATCACTTTCCGAGCACCACTCCTCCTCCACTTCCTTGCTGGCAGATGTCAAAGCCCCTTCTCTCTCAGCTCCCCAGTCTGGCCCTGGCTACCGTCCTCACACGTCATCTACTTGGTCCTCACAGGATGCTCCCAGTCCCAGCAGACAGACCTCCTGCTCACCGGCTGGTGGGAACCACACCCCTCTTTGTCTCCGGCCTGAAACCCCCAGAAGCTTCTCCTCACTCCACTGTTCTCCAGAGTCCAGAGGTGGAATTGAATTGATCTGGAATTTGGACTCCAATTCAAATTGCGCTGCCTCTGGAGCCTGGTCCTGCCAGCCCCAGAATATGCTCACCAGGGTACCCTTTTCCGGCATGTGCTCAGGGTACCTCCACTGGACAATTTTTTTCTCCTTTTATTAGTAAATGATGGTAGGGTACAGAGTAATACAGCATTGGCTTTTTCCATTATGCAACCATACATCACTTCTGGCAACTCCTTCATCAACCCACAAGATTTACAGAGACTTACAGTTAATATGCAGTAAAACTCAAATGCATATTTAAGTTGTATTCCCCTATTTTTCCAATGTACTCATGGAGTTGCTTATTGTTATTGCCATGCCACTGTGGCATCTGATCGTGTCAGATCTTGGAAGCCAAGCAGGGTCTGGCCTGGTTAGTACTTGGATGGGAGACCACCTGAGAACACCAGCTGCTGTAGGCTTGGGAGAAGGATCTGATAACCCCCTCCCAAAAAAACAATCAGCCATTGAAAACCCTATGAATAGCAGAGAAGCACTGATAATACTGTTTTACCTATTGTACATAGAGTCGCTATGATTTGGACACTGACTCCATGGCATGTAAGAACAAACATGAAGTTGTATTGTCTATGTTGAGATTATCCTCTCCTCCTTTATCCCTCTACATTGATTCTCCTCCCCGTCCCACCTTCTGCAATCTTCATTTCCCTCTGCTAGTTCCCTCCCTCCTTCTTTCTACTCTTTATGTTGTCCCTTTGCTAAGTTTAATTGTGCATTTTTCATATATCAACTTATATATAGAATTTTTCTTCCTTTAAGATTTAGCTCCCATATATGAGAGAGAACATATGGTATTTCTCTTTTTGAGCTTGTGTTCATTCACTTAAGATGATGTTCTCCAATGCCATCCATTTTGCTGCAAATGACATTATTTCATTTTTTATTGCTGAGTAGTATTCCATTGTGTATATGTACCATAATTTTTTAAAACCCATTCTTCTGTTCGTGGGCACCTTTGTTGGTTTCCATTGGACAATTTAGAATATAAGCTCCAGAAGGCAGAGTAGTGGCTTCATGCTGTGTCCTCAGCAACACACCATTTGTCTGAGGCTCTAGTGTTACTCCATGAGTAATAATGGATCACATAGCCTTTGATATATGTGTGTGCTGTTCTACCTGGTGAATCACAAACTGCTTGGTGGAAAGAACTGTCATGAACTCACTGTACAATTGCACCGCAGACCTGCCAGATGTGCTTATGATGGGAAAGGGCTCCTCCTGTACCTTGGTCCTAGATGGTAGAATAACCCTTTAGGCAAGAAGCTGTGATCACAAGAGATCAGGCATATTTGTAAATACCTCCTCCCAAGGGCCACCGAATTCTAAAGTCTGTTTTGTTGGCTAGAACCAAAAGGAAAATCTCTCACCCTACACCATTGGCTCCTGAGCTCTGACAACATATCTAGCCTTGGGCAGGAAAGAGGGCACTGCCCCTGAGAACCATGTCAGGCTGAGGAGGAATTGGGTAGCTACTTCCGCAATCTTCCTGGTGGCTGGCATGAGGCAGAGAGAGTGGAGTGTGGAAGGTTTTCTCTAGGGGAATGAAACTGCCTAGTTAGATACTCCTCATCCTGGGCCACTTTTTACTGGGCTTCTGAGCTTAATCTAATCCTTATGAGACCCTTTGAGGTACGCACTATTATTATCCATTTTTACCGATGAGAACATAAGCTTAGAGAAATTACTTGTCAGCTGAACTTTGAAATTAGCTTCTCTACTGTTGTGCAGATTTGTTTGTTTGTTTGTTTGGGCCTGGGGTTTAGTTTAGTTGGTAGAGTGCTGCTCTGCATACTCTGAGGCCCTGTGTTTAATTGCCAGGACTATAAAATGGGAGAAGGACCTGGCAGTCCACTCTCGAAACAATCAGCCATTGAAAACCCTATGAGTAGCAGAGAAGCACTGACATAGAGCTGGGCAAGGCACAGTGTTGGGGAGTATTTCATTCTGTTATACACAAGGTCATTATGAGTTAGACCTGACTTGAAGGCACCTAACAACAACATTTATTTATTTAGCAGTACTGGGGATAGAACCCAGGCCTCTTCATGTGTCAATTTACCACTGAGCTATTCCCCAGCCCTAAAGCTGTGCTCTGGATCACTTTGTCTGAAAGCTTCACATGGTGTCAGCTGCATTATTTCAGTGTGTAACCAAAAAGGGATATTTGATTACTTATATTTAGTACACACCAGTGTGCAGGCAAGTGTCTGCAGCATTCCCACATGGCTGTTCCCAGCCCTTCTAACAATTAGAAATGGGCAGACCTTTGCAAATCTTTGGCTTTGGGAGTTAGGACCCACTTAGTCTTAGATGCTTGCCAGCAGCCCTTTAGCCAAATAGCAGGAGTTAGCTGGCACGTGCTTTTAGTCACAGAACTCCAAGATTGACTCAGGCAGCTGCAGCTGGCCCTGGGGTTGCTGTCTTTGTGGGTGCTTGCTGGTGTTGGGGCTCTCACTGTTCCAGAAATGATTAATACCCTGATACTATCTTGATGGCTTCAGGAGACATCCCTCTGTGGACTGGGATGCTACTGGTTGATATAAAATGATACATTTCTTTCAATCTGTTTCATGGTGGCAGTAATTCAGTCAAGGAAATATCTTAGCCTTATACTGGAGCTTTCTGCTGCTTGGAAAGAAGAAAATCATGTAGAGAATTTTTCAGAGAACTTGATATATTAGTAACTGGGAGCTCAGAAAATGAAACATTTTCTAAATTTCTGATATTGAACAAATGGCTTTCCTCCCCTCCTGAACAAAATAAGACAAAAAGCCACGCAGCCCAAAGGAAGTATGGTAAAATAGAACACAACCAGGGGAAGGTTTAAAAATATTATGGTGCTTTCTTGATTTTCCTCCCATTTATTGGTTCATTTGAGCAATTACTCACTATTTTCACAGCCTGTTCTGAAGGAACAGAATGCCTAACTTTAAGCTATAGACTCAACCTAATTTTTAGGTGCCTACAGTCATAGCACTGTGGCTTCCAATCTCATCAGATCTCGACAGCTAAGCAGGGTTGGGCCTCATTAGTACTTGGATGGGAGACCACCTGGGAACACCAGATGCTATAGGCTTGGGAGAAGGACCTGGCAACCCACTCCCCAAAATAATCAGCCATTGAAAACCCTATGAATAGCAGAGAAGCACTAACGATCCTTTTTCACCTGTTGTACATAGGCTTGCTATGAATTGGACACTAACTCAATGCCATCTAACAACAACAACAATTTTTAGATGTGTTATATCTTTGCTCCTCCCACATTCGCAATGTTTAAGATTGTTCTGTCATTGGATAGGGCATACCATGACCAAGGCAATCCTCTAGAAGGAAAGGATCTGCTGGTCCTGTGGGCTTTCTCCATGCCATTTTGTCTTTCCTTGGTTGCATACCACAAGGTGAAACCACTGGTAATTGTATAATTTTAGGAGATTTCTGAAGCTTCTGATTTTACTGCTAACACAGAATTCAACAAACTCTGAGCTACCTGTTTGCTAGCAAGAGGCTGTAGTTTAATATAAAGGGCCAATAAGTAGCTGGTAGCTAGTGGACAGAAAAGCCTAAGAACTTGCAGGGATTTGGTGACAGAAAACTGTGATCAGAGAACTAAGCCCGAGCATTTACTGAAAATCTTTGTGAAACATTACGGTTATCAAAGTTGTACAGGTACATAGTTTAAAAGTAAGAACTATAATTCTATAAGGCTTATACCCAAATCCCTTTTCACATTCCCCAAAGTGCACAGTTTCAAATTTTTAGCAGCTTCATCTGGTGTTCTCTCTCATATATCTAAACAACATGCTTATGCTGTTATTTCTAGATTTTCCAGTTATAAACACTGTCTACTAGTTTTGCATATAAGAAGATGAGGATTTGGCTTCCTTATACCTTTCCTGGTTGCAGCTGTAGCCCTGTGGCAAGCGATCCTGTCAGATCTCAGAAGCTAAGCAGGGTTGGGCCTGGTTAGTACTTGGATGGGAGACCGCCTGGGAACACCACGTGCTGTAGGCTTGGGAGAAGGACCAGGAAACCCACTCCCAAAAATCAATCTGCCATTGAAAACCCTATGAACAGCAGAGAAGCACTGACAATAGTGCTTCGCCTGTTGTACATAGGGTCGCTATGAGTATGAGTTGGATACCAACTCAACAGCACCTAACAACAACAACAAATACCTCTCCCAGCACCCCATTCATACCATTCCCTCTGCACCAACATTTTCCTGGCTCCATGCTTACCACAGAGTTATGTCATCATTTTCCATAGGGTCACTATTTGGTGGCTTTTGTTGTTGTTTGTTTGTTTGTTTGTTGTAGTACTAGGGAGTTGAATCCAGGGCTTCACACATGCTAGGCAAGTGATCTACTATGAAGCTGAATCCCCCAGCCCATTTTATATATTTTTTTTGTTTTTGAGACAGGGTCTTGCTAAGTGGTGCAGGCTGCTTCTGGCCTCAAACCTGAAATCCTTCTGTCTCAGCCTCCCGAGTAGCTTTAATTACAAGTGTATGGCACCTTTAACTGTTGTAAATCTTCTCTCAGTATGCTCAAACTATTAGGAATTTTATCCATTTAATTTTTCCCCCCCGAGACTTCCATCCCAGAGCTGCCTACCTTCTTGCTTCCATCTGGACTGCTTATTCCCTAGGCTAGGCACAGTTACTATCCTGGGATCTTTCCTATGGTCATTCTGGGAATTCCTTCAGCTTTTGCCTTATATTAGATTTCTTTCTTCTGGTGTCCAATGTCTTTGTCTTTCATGGTTTATTCCTCAAGAAGCTTCATGGTAAGATAAGGGAGAGGTGAATTTTTTGAGCTCCTGTATGAATGAATTCCTTATACTGAATTAAAAGTTTGGCTTGGTAGAGAACTCAAGTACAGAAATAATTTTCCTCTAGCTTTTAAAATCATCCCTGTATTTATCAGGATTGCATACTGATTTTGGAAGCATTAAATAAGTAAAATCCTATCAGTAATTATCATAGTAGTCATATACTTGTTGTTAGGTGCTGTCAAGTTGGTGTCCAACTGATAACAACCCTATGTACAATATAGGAAACAGTATTGTAAGTGCTTCTCTGCTATTCGTAGGGTTCGCAATGTCTGATTATTTTCTGGGAGTGGGTTGCCGGGTCATTCTCTTAAGCCTACAGCATCTGGTATTCCTAGGCAGTCTCCCATCTAAGTATTAACCAGGCCCGCTCCTGCTTAGCTTCCGAGATCTGAAAGGATTGGATGCCACAGTGGTATGGCTGCAGGCTAGTAATATACTAGTAGATTTTAACTCAAGAAAACCTGAAGTATAGGAGATTACTGCTTAATAGATGCATACAAATTATTACAATGTGAATGGGAGCACTAATTTATTTTCTTTAAACTTGCTTAATGAACTTCAGTATCTCCCCACTACTCTGTATATAAAGTCAAGTTCAGATTCTTCTACACAGTGCTCCAAGTTACTACTCCTGTCTTTCCAACATGCCCACTCCACTCCAGTTCAAATAAGCCATTCTTCTTATTATCTTCTGCTCATCTTTCCTCTTTACCAGCCAGGAGTTCTCTCCTGAAAGATTCCCTCTTAAATATTACATATTTTTGAAGCCTAATAGCATAATTCAAAACATATTTTGTTGATGGTTCACTCAACCTTTTCTTCCACCCTCCTTGTAATTGGAAATACTAGAAAGCTGAGAACAGAATTTCTGAAATTTTCTTGCAACTAAAGTTCTGGATTTGAATTAGGTCCTGCCTAACTAGATACACTCACAACAGATTTGGAATTTAATTGATCTGGAATTTGGAAATGAGTTATTTACCATGGAGGAATAAAATGGATGAGGCTGAACATAGAAGAAAAGTTTCCTTCCAAGCCCTCGGGGGATAGTTTCTTATCCTCAAGGCTAATACTTGGTTGAACCAGTATCTGCCTACTTCATCTACTAGTCCCTCAATACATCTTTGCTGAATGAAGAACTAACGCTTGCCAGAAAGCTACTGGAGGTTGCGAAGACTGAGGTCCTCATTAATGCCTCCTCCAAGTAAAGCAAAAAAGAAAAGAAGTCAAAGGGAAGAGAAAAAAGAAAGAAAAAAACAAAACAAAGAAGAAGCAGCAGCGGAAGAAAAGATCCAATAAATGACCTGGAGTGTTCAGAGGCATCCCCTGCAGTGGCAGCCAAAGGCACTTCTCTTCACTTTGGAGCAAGTTTCTCTCCCCTAAACCTTCTCTCACTTCTGATGTCCAGTTCATGGCCCACTTGCAAGTGTCATGAGAACATCACTCTATAACAACAACCTTTGTGTAGTCTCCAAACTGAGCTCTGTAAAGTCCCTCCTTGCTCTCCAGAGAACTCATGCATATCCACCCTTGTGTCACTTTTGACACAAAGAAGGAAAGGAGGCCTCCTTTCTGGGTGGTTGACAGGTCAAGGACAACATGTTTCCAAGTCAAACAAGTTAATCAGACAGCTTGTTCACAAGGTGGTCTTTGGGAAATAGCATAAACCTAAACATCTCCTTAAATTCTGTCTGTGAGGAGGCAACAAATACATGGAAAATATGCAAACAAAGGGTTTAAAACTACATTCAAGAAATGACCACTGAACAAGCACGTGCTCAGCAAGAATCATAGGGAAACGTATTGGACAGTAGAAAGCAGGAGAATCAGAAGCAGAAGCAAGAACTAAGTAGCATGAAGACAATCAACCATGATTCAGCATCTACTACGCACTAGGTGGTTTCAAGTACCTTACTTCACTTAATCCACACCTTGTAAAGTATGGATCGTCAACCCTATTTTTTCCCTTTATTAGTAAATGATGATGGGGTACAGAGAAATACAGCATTGGCTTTTTCCATTATGCATCCTTTACATCACTTCTGACAACACTTTCATCAACCCACAAGGTTTATGAAGACTTATGGCCAACATGTAATAAAACTCAAATGCTTATTTGGGTTATATTCTCCTATTTTTCCAATACACCCATGAAGCTGTGCTGTTTACATTGAGATCTTCCTCTCCCCATTCATCCCTCCACATTGACCCTCCTCCCCATCCCATCTTCCCCAATCTTCACTTCCATCTGCTAGTTCCCTCCCTCCTTTCTACTCTTTATATTGTCCCTTCTTTGCTAAGTTTAATTGTGCATTTTTTATATATCAATTTATGTATAGGATTTTTTTCTTCTTTTAAGTATGATTCAGCTCCCACATATGAGTGAGAACAAATGTCATCAACCCCATTTTGCAAAGGAGGAAACTGAGAGTCAGAAAAGTTAAGCAATTTCTTTAGGTGGTATAGCTGGTGTTTGGGCTAGGATTTGTACCCAAACCACTCGATTCCAAATCTTGGGCTCAGTTTCAGTCTTTCTATGTAGGTTATACAGGTCTCAAACAGAGGGTGAGAGGCATGGAAGGAGGTGGGAGAGGCACGGTGTCTCTTAATGGTTTTAGGATGAGCACCAAGGGGAAAGGATGGGAATTGTTTGTAGTGAAGGAATATTTTATGATTTGTGGTCAATACTTTCCTATAGGGACAGAGGTGGAAGTTAGACAAGCAGAAATGCTCTGTAGCCAAGAAGAGACATATGTTATTTCTCAGGAAGGAGTTTGATCCTAGAAGACATCTTCTTCAGTCTGCAGTGGTTTAGAGAGCCTTTCAGAAACTTGAAGGCAGGGGCTATCTGTTTCTCTACCCCTGTCCATCCAGAGCCCTTTATCATAATCAGTTAAGTATCTGTGTTTTCCCCCATACAAAACAACCTTTGAAAACCAGTACAGCACTGCACAGCTTTGAATCAAGTGTCTCATCAAGATCGTTGTCATTTACTTAAATGTACGTTTACACATGAGTATATTTTAAATCCCATTAAGTATGCAGTTTTGTAACTATGAGTACTATTTTGTTTGTATGTATGTATGTATGTATGTATGTAAGTAAGTATGTATTTTTGTGGTACTCAGAGGTTGAACCCACAGCCTCAGGCATGCTTTACAAGTGCTTTACCATTGAACTGGTCTCCCAGGCCATTTTTTACTTTTTATTTTAAGACAGGGTCTTGCTAAATTATGCAGGCTGCCTCTGGCCTCAAACTCGTGAGCCTCTGTGTCCCGAGTTGCTGGGATTATAGGCATGTATTACTGTGCCTGGCTCTATTTTGTATTTATTTAAAAAAATAAATCATTAAAATAATAAATTGTATGACATTACACACACACACACACACACACACACAATTTTTGCAGTACTGTGAGGGTGAACCCAGGGCCTTGTGCATACTTTGCAAGTGCTCTATCAGGGAGCTGCACCCCCAGCTCCTTTGCTGTTTATGTTTTATCTTGAGACAGGGTCTCACTGTGTTACACAGGCTGCCTCTGGCCTCACACTTGCGATCCTCTGCCTCCTCAGTCACTGAGATTACAGACATGTGTTACCACACTTAGTGATATATATATATATATATATATATATATATATATATATATATACACATATACATACATACACACATATATGTATACATATGTTGTTTTTGTTGTTGTTAGGTGCCATCGAGTCGGTATCCGACTCATAGTGACCCTCTGTACAACAGGGGAAACACTATTGCCAGTGCTTCTCTGCTGTTCATAGGGTTTTCAATGGCAGACTGATTTTTGGGAGGGGGTTGCCAGGTCCTTCTCCCAAGCCTACAGCTTCTGGTGTTCCCAGGTGGTCTCCCATCCAGGTACTAACCAGGCCCGACCCTGCTTAGCTTCCGAGATCTGACAGGATCGGATGCCACAGGGCTACGGCTGCAGGCTGTATACATATATACATATGTATATACATATACATGCATGCATACATATATTTAACACACATACATACACACATAAAGTCAGTGGAAATGTAAATCTTTCATGGAAACTAAGAAAGAAATTTTTAGTAGAGATCAAGCTGGAATCATTGGTTGTCCTAAAACCATCATGGACAATAGACAATCTTCATTTGGAGCAGTACCCCACATCATGTCCCACATATTAAAATACACTTCAATACATTACATGCTAGGTTCATGTATGTTTTGTGTATGCAAGTTTTTCACAAAATGTTTTTCATACTTTAAAATTTTTTAAATCGTCTCAGAGTAACTCATTTAAGTCCTGATTGATCACTATTTTCTGGCAATGTGATATCTACCCAGGATTTTTGGAAAGGGGCAACATCTAATTTAAAAATAACCAAAATATGGTATTTTTATGACTAGTAAGTTCAACAATGGCAAATGAGAAGAATATGGTATATAGAGGTTTTATCTAGCTAATATTGATTTTGATTTGTAATTTTCTTTTAGAATCAACAGCCAATAAATGTTTTGCATCAAATTTCTGAAAAGAAAACATAGATCCTAGGATTATACCCAGGTGCTTATGGATAAAAAATGTCCTGGATTTGGAAGAAGAACAAAGATAAGAGGATGGTCTAATATGTACGTATATGATGTAAAATGGAAATTTCTGCTCATTTTTTCTTCGTCCACTGTGTAATTTCACAAAAGGTAAGAAGCACAAAAAGTATGACAGGTACTGATTTCTACCAGAATGGGTGCTCCATCTCACATTCTTGGAATTGTTTACATGTGGTGATACTCAGGAACAAGGATGGATTTGGTGGCTTACTGGGGAGCCCTGCCAATATTAGGTGATGCCCATGAAGGTGAGGATACAAGAGCCAAGCATTGCTTTGTCAATGAGCTTATATTTTCCAACAAGGCCATCAGCGACCCCTCTCCCCATGCAGGTTCCTCAACTCCCCACCAGATTTTGTCCCTACTGTAATCAAACTAACGTCTGCTAGACACTAAATCTTAGGTGTGCCTTAGTAGCCCTTGCTGGCCAGAACATTTTATATTTAGAATATCCTACTTTTCCATTGGGAGATGGACCCGGCAACCCACTCCCAAAAATCAATCCACCATTGAAAATCCTATGAACCACAGAGAAGCACTGACAATAAGTGTTTCACTTGTACATAGGGTCGCCATAAGTCGGATACCGGCTCCACGGCACTTAACAACAACTTTTCCATAGGTCTGGGATTTAGCTCAGTTGGTAGAGGGTCACTCTGCAGTCTCTGAGGTCCTGCGTTCCATTCCCAGCACTGCAAAAATGGGAGAAGGACCTGGCAATTCACTCCTAAGGCAATCTCGAAACAGTCAGCCGTTGAAAAACCCTGTAAAGGTCGCTATGAGTCGGACACAACTTGACGGCACCTAACAACAACAACAACAACTTTTCCGTCTTGGACTTATGCCCCAGATGAGTGCCTCCTCCTCCTCCCTTTACACGACAACACGGCTATTCCCTACCAGGACTTCATGGGAGACTGTCCCCAAATCCTTTCCATTTATCTCAGGCAGCGACAAAGAGGGGAGAAAGGCTCTGTCCTGAGGTTCAAGGCTAGTGTGTGAGTCAGTCTGCGCTCAGTTTGCAGGCTGGGAAGTAGGGATGGTGTGAGCAGATATAGAAGAGAAATGCAGAGCACAGTTTCTATACCAAAGGGACTGTATTTTAACTGGGGCGATACATGCAATGACCAGACAACACCACAAAGGAAAAAGAAGTCCAGGAGTGTGTGACAGCCACAGCAATTTAGAAAGGAGAGGATGGAGACTCCATGGGAATTATGGGAATAGAACCATGCAGGGTCTGCACCCTCTCTGGTGTGCTTAAGGCTGTTTACTTACCCTGTTGAATCACTCAGCCTCTCCAAGTTTCCATCTTGCTACAGACTCTTTCCTCTCTTCCCCCTCCCAGGAATATTGGCAAGCTTCTTCAGTCATTTGTGTTTCTTTACATTATCAAGGCCAGAGGTATATCTTCTCTGATAGATAATGGCCCTCAGTTAAGACTAGCAAAAGCTATTTTGCTTGATGTATTAGCGCCCTATTTTAGAATAATCCTATTCCCTTGATTCTTTAGTATTTACAATTTTTCTAAGTACCGATTATATTTTCTAAGTCAAAGTGGGGTAAAATTAGTGCATTGTATCCTGTTGTTGCCGCTTTCTGGAGTAGTCAGTCTTACATATTTGAACAATACCACCCCGGTGTAATTTTAAAAGGTAAGAGCTCAATTCTTTAAAAACACTTAGATGGGCAGTGTGAGCTCTCTCCGAGGATTCTCACATTAGCAGTGCTTTACATATATCACACAAAAGGAAAATGCATTCTGAGGGGATCGGAGCTCATCGGAGCTGAGAGCCAGACCTGATGAATTATGGCAGATGGGCCCAAGTCTGCCAGCTGCACACTGCCAGCCAGCCAACGTTTGAGGCCGTCTTCCATTAATGGGCTTATGGGCTGAGGAGCAGTAGAGGGGCTCTGGGTGTCCTCACTGGTGGGAGAATGTAAAAATTCATGCCCAATAGGAAACAGTAACCCTTTCCAGGGTTTCTAGCTAACCTCCACTGTATGTGTTGCAGTCCCTGCCAATGTGTAGCAGCCCTCATGAGCTTTGGCTTTCATTGCTTTGGCTCATCTAGAGCTCATAGGGACTGGAGTGCAACTCAGTGGTACAGCACTTGCCTAGCATGCATAGGCCCTGGGTTTGACCCCCAGCACTTCAAAACAAACAAACAAACAAACAAACAAACCAAAAGCTCCTTAAAACTCATGGGATAAAGAATTAGTGATATACTAGTGAATAGTGGCTTTCAGGGTTCTGATAGCTCAGCTGAGGGAGAGAGAAGTGTGAGTTGGACTAGTCAGGAAAGGCTTCCTAGAGGAGTGGGACTTCAGCAGGGTCTGAAAGGGTACCCAGGACTTAGGTGGGCAGAGAGCAGAGGATAGAGGCAGAACTCAACCATGAGCGAGAAGTACTCTGATGCCAAGCATGGCCTTTACTTGGTTATGAGAGACCATCCTTTAGGGAACTTCTTAGCTGCCAACTCCTTGCTTATTGTGCCAGGCTCATCACTTGGCTGTGTTCATCCAAGGGTCAGAGATTCTGCACCACTCACTTCTTAAAACTCAAAAGATACATAAAAGCACAGAGAACAATATAATGAATGCCCATGCACCTATCATCCTAAACAGGAAAATACTATATCATATTTATGCAGATGTTTATAGAATAAATGAATTTTACAAGTAATATAAATTCTCCAGTGTCACTCCCCAGTCCTGTCCTGCCCATAAGCAACCCTTGTAATGAATTTGGTTTGTATCTAGTTTATGTTTTGCATGCATGTGAGTGTGTGTGTGTGTGTGTGTGTGTGTGTGTGTGTGTGTGTGTGTTTGGCTTATTTAAAAGTGATTTCCCTTAATTTTTATTAGGGAGCAGGTGCTGTAAGCATCAGACTCCAAAATGTGGATTTGGCTGGGTAGTGGTGTTAGAAGGGGCTGGGAACAAGTGTCCTTCATTGTTCCTTGAAGCATAGACCTTGGAACGAATTCTAAATCTAGTTGGAATAAATTCAGAATCTTGTTGGATGGGTTAGCTACTTCTCACTGCTTTGGTCAACTCCTGCAATAAATAGATGGCTAAAGGCATTCTTGAAGCAAAGAAGAAGATGAGTGGGTATTACCCATCTCCCATGTCCACACCTGACAAACAGGTCTTCAACACTTGAGATTGTTTAGAATTGTCTGAAGACAGAGGCCAATGGATAGAAAGAGAGTCTGAACATGGCCAAGAGGCAAGGATTCTCAGAATCAAGGATTATGTCTAGATGGAGTTTTGTTTTACAACTTATTAGCCCAGGGAACTCAGTGGAGGCAGGTTTTCACTGGAAGCCTGCTAAAACAACTTTATTGCCACAGAAATGCTCAAACTACTGATAACCTGAGCGTGGTCAGCCTCTAAGGCAACCTCCAGCTCCTGAGCTGCAGCAAAAGTGGCATGTTCTCAAAGCGGGGGCTCCAGTAAAGAGTGCCTCCCTAATGCCTCAAAGATGAAGAACAAGAGAATCTCTAAAACAGCGGAATAGAGGACTGCCAGATTCGCTGACAAAGGATGGAGCGCCCATTGCAGCAGGTGGAGTCTAACAGACTGTGATGTGTGCTGTGGACCAGGGATCCCTGATGGCTGTGTGTGTGTCCATATGCGCTCACTGGATTGTCCTTTTCTGAGTGGGAGCTTTTATTTTATTTTGGGTATTTTGGAGGTAGATTATATATTTTAGCCTTTTGTCAATGGACCAGAAAACACTGCCATATTCACAATTGCCTGAGGAAGAGACATAGCCCAGTTGTCGCTGTTTTTGCAAATATCTTTGAGTACCCCCACCCACAATGCGCACACAATGACCACTGAACCACAGCATCTCTACGACCTTGCTTGCCAGCAGGAGTGAGCCCTAAACACCTTGGAAGATGTGCTCTGTTGCACTATCATCTAAATAGCGTATCAAGTGTGTGTAATTGGTAGAACTTTAACTTGCATTCAGAACCCTATCATCAGAAGAGGCCCAGAAATCTAACTTTCCAGATGTGCAGGACAGGAGGGCTTGGTAGAAGGAGATGAGAATGAATACTGTGGATCCATTGACTAGTCTTCCATAGCAAGAAATAATGGCTCCTATAGCTTTCCCTTTGCTTATCCACATATTCAGTGCATAAAATACTCATACCTACATAAAATGCACCATCTCTCTCCCAAGAAAGAGACAACTCAGAATCTCATTCAGTCATACCACCTAGATCCAGGTCCAGGATCCCTGGGCAGTGTGAATTCTTGGCAATCAAGTCCCAGTATGATGGGACCAGATGCTTTTGGGACCAGGAGACTGAAAGCCATTTGCAAAGGAGGCATGTGAACTCTGTGTTATGTTCAAGCTCTTGTGAGTGGCAGTGGCTTCTGGATAGTCTTCCTGAATTCTAGATCATAGATATGGCCATGACTTCTTGAACTCAATAGCTCCCTGGTGGCCTCCCAAAGCCCTGCCTTCCCTTCTGTGCTAGAGATGGTCCCTTCTAGGACCAGTGTGTCCTAGAAGTAATCTTTAGTGGCCCAGTCCATGGCTTGCCTGCTCTGCCAACCCTCCACAGATTTCATAGCACTGATTTGTTGGGTTGAAACCTTGAATGGAGTTTGTCTCCTAATCCCTGACTGCCATGACTGTCTATATCTCAGACTTTCCCCCTTCATCTATGTTGTTGTTGTTGTTAGGTGCCGTGGAGTCGGTGTCCGACTCATAGTGACCCTACTTACAACAGATGAAACACTACTGTCAGTGCTTTTCTTCTATTCGGAGGGTTTTTCTTTCAATTCATAGGGTGCCATAGGCTTGGGAGAAGGACCCGGCAACCCACTCCCAAAGAAGAATCAGCCGTTGAAAACCCTATGAATAGCAGAGAAGAAGTAATAATACCGTTTCACCTGTTGTATGTACAGTCACTGTGAGTCAGGTACCAACTCAACAGCACCTAACAACAACAACAAAAGAAACCTACTTTAAAGTGACACATATAGGTTTTAAAAGATGAATTGAGAAAGGTATACTATGCTAAAACTAAACTAAAGAAAGTAGGTATAGCTATGTTAATTTCAGACAGAGCAGACTTTAGAACAAGTGAAGTTAACAAGTATAAAGAGGAACATTACCTAATAATAAAGTGTTATTACTCCAGCAATCCCCCATGTGTCTGACAGCTTGTCATGCTGTGAGGGGTTATGTGTTGCTGTGATGCTGAAAACTATGCCAAGAGTATCTCAGATACCAGCAGGACCACCCACGGTGGACAGGTTTCAGCTGAGCTTCCAGACTAAGACAGACTAGGGAGAAGGATCTGGCGGCCCACTCTTGAAACAATTAGCCATTGAAAACCCTATGAATAGCAGAGAAGCGCTGACAAATACAGTGCCAGAAAATGAGTCCTCCAGGCTGGAAGACATTCAAAAAACAACCGAAGAATGGGTGTCTCCTCAAAGCAGAGTCAACCTTAATGAGAGTGGAGCAAGGCCCCTGGGAACTCCATTTCCTGATGTAGCCTGACTCAAAATGAGAAGAAATATAGTGACTGCAGCATTGGGCTCAAAGATTAAAAGATTGTGGCACAAATGGGCAAAGGAACTGAGTAGACAGTTCTCAAATGAAGAGGTTCATAAAGCCATGAAACACATGAAAAAGTGCTCAATATCCCTAGCCATTAGGGAAATGCAAATCAAAACAACGCTGAGATTTCACCTTACACCAGTAAGAATGGCCAAGATCAATAAAACAAACAACAACAAATGCTGGCAAGGTTGCGGGGAAAAGGGAACAATTTTACATTGTTGGTGGAACTGTAAATTGGTGCAACCACTATGGAAATCAATATGGAGGTACCTCAAAATACTAAAAATAGATCTACCATATGACCCAGCTATAACACTATTGGGAATTTACCCAAAGGGAGATGGGTCATCATACCACAGAGACACCTGCATCTCCATGTTCAATGCAGTGCTTTTCACAATAGCAAAGATATGGAATCAACCAAAGTGCCCTTCAACAGAAGAATGGATAAAAAAACTATGGTATATATACACAATG